>CANNZV010000729.1:0-44251 GCA_947561585.1 Caprella mutica
CCACTATACCTAGTGCCATATCTAAAGAAAATGTATAGAATATTTCAAATAGCCGATGAAAATGGAAAAACTGTCAGTTTTTAACAATTTTATCTAGAACACATTAGCCGACGAAATTAAGCTATTTTATAATGGAAATAACATGTAGGGTCGGACGGGGTATCACTTCGCATACACTTTTTATGGGGTATCACCCCGCACCCCTTATAATTTCAAAACCACTTGTTTTAGCCTAAATCTGATTGCACCACCATTTCAACCATCATCTTTTCTCCCATAAACATCATCAAGCACCATTATCTTATTAGTATTTCTAGAGTTAAATCGCGATGAATCTGGTGCTCTCAAAACGATCTGAAAAAAGTTTGCGCTGGTGATTTTTAATTCCCACAAACTCCCCAATAACTCTAGAACCGAGATTTATAGATTCATATTGTTTTAACATGTTAACACAAACATTAACAGTTACATTATGTCAAATTTTCAACTTCTCAGTTTCACTGGTTTTCCTGGAACAACCGTGCGCAGTGATACCCCAGATAATTTAAAGGTAGAGGGGTGTCACTGCGCATCATTAATAACCATATTTGTGTCTAAATAAATATAAAAAATATGAGTTTTTAGCTCTTGATAAAGGCATAAATATTGAATAAGGTGTTATTTAATTATAAATTTGATTAACAATAAACTTACGATCATAGTAGCTATGCAACTTGATGTGGGGGTATTAAAATAGGGAAAGTGGGTATTTAGGGGGGGGAGGTGAGAGTTTTTTGAATTAATTATTGAATAACAAGTAAACGTACGATCGTGTTATATCACTTGATATAAGTAGTTAACTAGTTGCGTAAAATTTAAGTGTTAAATTTGTTGCAGATTCATTAAATATGTGTTTAAAAAGAAAGTGACAAGTAGATTGGGGAGAGGGCATATAGAGAGGGAAACACAGACGTTTAGATGGGGGGGGGAGGATTTAGACGTGGGAGAGAGGGAAATAGATGGGAAAGAGAGGGATTTAGATGGGAACAGAGAGAGATTTCGATGAGGAGAGAGTGTGATTAAAATGGTAGGAGAGGTGGATTTAGATGGGAAGAGAGGAGATTAAGATATGAGGAGAGGGATATTTAGATGGGGAAAGAAGGGGGTTTAGATAGAGGAGAGGAGGGGCATTACATGGGGACAGGAGGTATTTAGGTGGGGGAGAGAAGTGCTGTATGTTTGCAATGCGCAGTAATACCTCTTCATGTGCGCAGTGATACCTCGATGCACTCACTAAAGGTTATGCACAAAAAATTGCCAATAAAATTTGTTTATTTAGCTATTATTTCGAAAGTGGTTGAGAATTATCCTCAATCATGACCATTTCATCACGAGAAAAAGAGTTTCTCTAGTACCTTTAGTTTTCGATTAAATACAGATTTTGCGGGATTGTGCGCAGTGATACCCCATCCCACCCTATTTTGAATAACCTGAAACAATTAATCTATAGTATTCTATACTATTATAAAAGAAGCGTCCGTGTGTCACACTTTTATTAAGATATACATATTAAAAGGAAAAGAAAATCACTTGTAGAGGTATCATGACTATGCGCTACAATAATATTGACACTAATCATTTTTAAAGAATTATATTTTGGCTTTTGAGATTTTTTATGTTTAATTACCTTCGCAGAATGCGGGAAGGTCATACTTTAGCCGTGGTTTATTTATTTATCATATTGTTCTTCGCATAACTGAAAAAGTGTTCAACCAAATTTCCTGAAGTGATCCGGTCAAAGGTCAAGGTCATAGTTATTTATAACTCAAAAAGTATTGAACTATATTGCATGAAACTTGGTGGGACGATTAGTCAATATACCGGAAGACTTTTGTCAGATTTCGGGAGCGATCGGGTCAAAGATCAAGGTCAAGGCCATTTGTAATTCAATAACTCAAAAAGTATTCTACCAAATTGTATGTTAAACATAAAAAGTCTCAAAAGCCAAAATATATTCTGATTTAACATAAATATCCACAATACACACTTACATTCGAATATAATTTAGATTCAATAACAGCTACTGTATTAGTATGTTATAGAATGATCACAAGTTTGCCACTGTACAAAGTGGCTAACTTTACAGACTTTATTTTAAACCTTACCTGAAAATTCCCCTTTTTAGAGGAAATTATATGAGGACTTGGAATTTTCTCCTATGTTTTCATTTATAAATCCTTATTATAATTTACCGACCTTTAAGAATTTCCAAATAAGCAGGTCTTTCCATTTCATCTTTGGGATAACATAATGATTTCGAAGTACCACAAAGTGCTGTATCTTGAATGCTATGAGGACCACCTGTAAATTCGATTGATAAGCAACCTGCACCGTCATCGTAGGAGAAGGATTCTTGGTTTTTTTCTGCAATTAAATGGAATGGTTTAGTATTACCGACAGAAACTAATGATGGTGTAACTGACATAGTGCCATGAAATCAGAATTAGTATCTTTATCAATATTACATCAATTTAAAACATATACCTACTTAACACCTACTGAATTCCAAAAAGTAGTTTTGGTATACATACATTTTCATCTAAGATATCAATCCTAAACTTATCACTTTTTCTATTTAGATTGCTTATTTGTGTTCGTTTTATGGGAAGGGAATTACTGGTGGTAAAGCTTTATTAAAATCAAGCCTTTCCTAAAAAATTGTTCTCAATGTAATCATTATAATTAAATATACAATATAATAATATAAAACATGAATTTTTTCAGTTTTTTTCACCTGCTATTTATATTCTTTCAAACGTTTCGCAAAGAACGTTTATGTATAGAAGTATAATATTCCAAACTAGAATTTTACTAATCGTCTTATGGTTAGTATGGTTGACTATTTTTTAATTCGATGGACTATATCGCTTCTTAATGAAGATGTGACTACATATTTGAGCCATTGATGAAATAGAACTCATTCTAAGTTAGTGAGATATTAGCAACGCCATCTATTGGAACTTCGATGAAACGACAATAAATAAGTTTACAAAAAATACTCCATTTCAACGACTAATTAGTGTTTATCTATCATATTTAGTTATGATATTCAATATACAAGTCAGAAGAACCCTCTTCAGTGTTAATTTATGATGGATAACTTCATCAAATCTTTGTATTTTAACAATATTTTATAAATATATCTTTTTATATTTAATACAAAAACAGTTTTTTCACTCACTTCCAATTATTTTGCCATTGATGCAGACCGATGGCTCAAGGACGACCAAAGCAGAAGAATCTCCAGGTGTAACACTGCACAATTTGTGAGAAATCTTTTCTTTGTGTAAATAAACCAAATAAGTGCCAACACAGCTAGTTTCTGCAAATTTGAAAGAGAATGATATTTATAAATCTAAAACTCATTAAAATCCAAGATTAGTTCCTTGTGTTAAATAATTATCATGTATTTCCTTATCTTTGCAAAATATTTATAAATGTTACTACGTATTTGAAAGCTAACCACTTAATAATTTCTGAACTTGTGTTCAAGAATGAGAATTTATCCCTCTAAAAAACCTTCGATTCAATTTTTATATCATATATACAATAATTATAAAGAACCGAAATACAATTTTCCTGTACGGTGATATATATAATTCAATACTTAATTTGCTTACAACTGAAGTGAAAATAGAGCAAAGAGTCTAGCTAGGTACTATGTGTGCCTTTACTGGCACAGAACTGAGTTTGAATTGAAATTAATGGAGGTAAAGAGTCTAACTCAATGTTTCTTAAAGGTCCCCTCCAAGCAAATATTATTATTTCTTTTAAATCAACGAGGCTAATGTTTCTTATCATTTTACTGCAAACCCCATGAAATTTGATAGCATATTTTTAATTTTATATGCTTTTAAAGATTTTTATAATCCAAACTCTACAAAACCTATTTTACTTCCGACTTTCTAATTTTCAGTCTGAAGAAGAAGAATGTACACCATTTATTTTGATTTTCAACTAGGTATTTGGTTTAATAAATCAATTTATTATTCATTTAAAGGTTTAAATTTGGATAAACTTATTATAGAAACGTTTATATACTTTTAGAAACAATTAATATCTCAAAAGAAGGCCAAATACGCATTGTTTGTTTAAAAATCTAAATTTGAAATCAAAACAAAGTGTGTACAATCTTCTTTCTCGGCGTCAGGTTGGAGATTCGCTCGATTGTTGCTCACAGAGTAATAAAAAACTTTAAAATAAAATAATAAAATATATACTGAACTGAATTGTATGCAGTTTGCGGAATAATGATCGTAGACCTTAGCTCTATAATATTATGTAATAAACTCAATTTTTTCCCGGAGCCTGGAGAGGACCTTTAACTTTGGTTTAGTTTCTACAGACGTTACCTATTTAAATAATTACATTACTCTAGTCCCCAGCAAGTTTCTTGAATATGAAAGACTAAATTAATACCGTTAATAATACTATTAATATAATCAATAATACTGAGTGGTTATACGTCAATAAAATAAAGATTGAAAACATTTCAAAAAAATAAGTAGTGTAACTTGATAACAGATAAAATACAATTACTCCATTACCCTGTTATATATTTACATGACCCTGTTAAGGGTTATTTACCCACCCACAGTGTAAGAAAAACTAACCAAAGTGGTAATAGAATATTTTTCCGACATACCTTAGGGGAATTTTCAAAATCTTAGACAATTCCTTTTGTATTCATGATGTATTTGTTTTTACTCACCAGGAGGGTCAATCATGTACACTAGGGTTGACGTATCATCATTGCAAGGTTCCGTCCGCCGGCTGAAAAGACTTTCTGAAGTGCTGCATTCATCATCAGCCCACATGAACATTAAATCTCCTAATGTGATCGATAACGGATAATATTACACATATCAAAGACACATATGCTATTGAAATAGTTAATTTATCAAATATACGTATGTTACACACCATCAGCCACTGCTTTTTCGGCACACTCTTTAAAAGTGGAGATTTCAGTTCTTGGAGTCCAAACTGCCATTTGAAACTGTTTTTCCTCTGCTATATATTTAGTGAACTTAATAGTTTGATTGGCAGGTTTGATGGAATAAACTGGACATTTGATTATCTGTGTGCTGCTATCGGCTGTAGATGCGGTCATTAATTTCACCTGAATTAATGAGATAATTAAGGTTAAATGAATAAGAATATTACAAAATTTACTCAATAATTAACAGGTATGTTCGGTTGCTGCTCTAATACCACCTTTACTTTTACTTTAAGTGGCTTTAAGAATGTACTTGTTGATAAGAATGTATAAAATATGTTAATTAAGATAGATGTAAGTATACAATGAGCATTAAGGGGATCGTCCTACTCATAAAACTTTTTCTCTATTATGATTCGTAGAACATTGAAATTTGATAGGTACACATATATAAAATCATATTTGGAATCTTTCTCATTGTTGTTAATATCACATTTTTTCATGAAAACGAAATATTAATGAAAACGGGAAATTTTGGGAGGGTGCGATAAATGAATCTTCTACGTCATTTTTTAACATAAAGTAATAATATTGGTATCATTGGAAGCGGAAAGACTCGGGCAACAAAAGTAAATTCGTATAAAAAAATGGAGCAAGTAAAGATAACGGACCAGAAACGGACCAAGTAAAGTTGACGGACCAGAAATTAAACTGGTAAAGTTAAAGGACCAGAATACATTTTTTAGTTTTAGCATATTTTGCATATTTTTGCATATTTTGCATATTTTGTTAATCGAAAGAATTGATGGAAAAACGTGATCTATTTTGAAAATCCTTTAATGTGGTATCTATGATTCCAAAATTATGTTCTTATCCTATTTATTGGTCAAATATTAATAATTTAACCAAGTAAAGTTAACGGACCAGAAATGAAGCTAGTGAACATGACGGACCAGAATTAAAACTAGTAAAGTTAATGGACCCTGGTCCGTCATCTTTAATTGCCCAAAAATAATCCTACTCTGAGATTAATAAAAGAAAAAAACTTTTTTTACATTTTTTTCAAAATCTTTTTAGCTGTGACGCCATTACATTCGAATAAAGGCTGCTTCACACATCACCGATATCCGTCCGGCACGTCACCGGTCCGTCTCCCTCCTCTTAGTGATTCGGTGTCAGTGAAAAAATGTATCGTTACTTTAATTTCAACGGACCTATTCACACAGTACCGGCTCTCCCCAGTGATAAAAAATCAATGACCGGTGACGTCCCGGACGGATATCGGTGATGTGTGAATCAGCCTTAAAGATGTATTCCGAAAAAAATACAAACTTACTTTTGTTACCCTAGTCTTAGTGCATCCAATGATACCAATATTTTCAATCTAGGTTAAAAGATACAGTTTGATTCCCAAAAAATAGTATTTTTCAGGAGAGCCAAAAGGAAAACACAATAGCATTGTACGTTACAAGATTTGAGTTTTTATTGGGGCTTTATCTCAGTACCCAACAAACGTATGCACGTGAAACTTTCACTCACGTACCCGATATATAAAAAACTAGGTATTGCAGCTAAAAAAAGTTAATGTTTATAATTTTCACAAAATCTTGGTAGGACGATACCCTTAAACAGAATTTGTACGTGTTATCAATTATAATGAATTCAAAAAAGATCTTAATATATTGTTTCACTGGTCCTTAGCAATTTAAGTAGCTTTCTTACGTAGTGAGAAGTTTGTCCTTCCAAAGCCGTAGCCATAGTTAACTGAATCTGTAAAAAAATAGTAAGTAAAGTTACTTACAAATGGATATTCTCTATAACTCCTCTAATTTTGATTGATATTTTGCTAATTACTTACCGCCATCTGAACCATCAACAGCCTCAACAATATGGTAACCATCTTTTAGAAAAAGTATTGGGTGTGTCTTGTAATTAAGAAATGATAATTGGAATGAACTGCAAGAGATTATGTCAATAGTAACTACATTAGAAAATGTCGTTTGAATCTAAGAAGCTCAAGTATTCCGTGTATGGTCCCAAAATAAAGACAGCTCAATGGCTGCTTCACACATGTCAGTGATACGTCCGGGACGTCACCGGTCCGTCTCCTCTCAGTGATTCAGTATCAGTGAAAAAATATATCGTTACTTTAATTTCAATGGCCACATTCACACAGTACCAGCTCCTCTCAGTGATAAAAAATCACTGACCGGTGATGTCCCGCAGCTTAATGCATCACACTACATTGTTTGATATACTGCTTTTATGTCTCAAGATCTTGAAAGAGCTTCAGTCTGAGGCCGATAGAAGGTTCAGAAATCGTACAGTTTATATATCATTAACTATGAATTCATATACATATTACCTAAGGAGCAGTTATACGAATTTCTGATTAATTATATTGATCATCTTGAACCTACGGTTTAATTTATATCTCTAAAGCTCAGTACACACTAGGCACTAAAAAGTGCTTGATACGGCACATCATCCACATGATTGAGCATTATAAAGTGTGCGATATGTATGTACACACTGGCACTATATAGGACATTTTCCCTACCGGACTATTTCCCGCTGTACTTTTCTCAGCCGGATTTTTCACCGCCTGAACTTTTCACCGCCGAACTTTTCCCCGCCAGTACTTTTTCCCGCTGGAATAAAATATCAGTATTTTAGGCTATTGAAGTATAATTTTGATAAAACTAAAAAAAATAGAATACACATCTTATTAACAAAATTTGATTCCCGTATGTGCCCATATTGGTCGCCCGATTTTAAAACTGTGCCTTCGTATTTTCGCCTATAATTTAGAGATGTTATCAGATGTAATTTAATCTCAGCGTTGAAGGTATTTTCAGGTTTCAAGCTTTCGAATAGAAAGATTTCTATTCATCATCAGGAGAAGGGTGGAAAACCTGGACCTGACAATGAATTTTATGACCAATGGTTGTATGTTGGATACCGTCTCTCTATTTCAGCTATATATCCTAGAGTTTATTAATATTAATTAATCTATTAAATATTGATATATGAGACAAAAAGAAAAACAAAAAAAATATTGTCTCATATATCATTTTTTAATAGATTAATTAAAACATTAATAAACTCTAGGATATATAGCTGAAATAGAGAGACGGTATCCAACATACAACCATTGGTCATAAAATTCATTGTCGGGTCCAGGTTTTCCACCCTTCTCCTGATGATGAATAGAAATCTTTCTATTTGAAAGCTTGCAACCTGATAATACCTTCAACGCTGAGATTAAATTACCTCTGATAATAAGGATTTCCTGTTGAGTGTGAAACTTTTCAATCAATTTAGAGATGCTACGAAGTACAAACATCATTGCAATACTAAGGGATTATCAAATGTCGCAAGGTACTCTAAGCAGTTTCGATTTATTCTGTTATCAAACTCTATAGTTTTACATATCCTGAATTTATTATTATATTTTTTAGTTATTATAAAAACTACCAATCTATTAACTACTCCTTCAAATTTATGCTTTTCCAAAGCACTAGTAAATTTCATTATTTATTTTTTTTAATTTATTAATTTATCTATCAATTAATACACCACAGAATAAACCTACTATAGATTTTTATTACACTTAATATTGGCCTGTTTTTTATTATCCTTTTTTAAAATGTATATTTAATATTTATACCTTAAATAAACTTTCAATGGTTTAACCATCAGTAAGAAAATACCTACGTAAGTTAGAGTGTAGAAATCCTTAAATCAAGACTTCTCGCGTAGTCAGGTTTCAGAACGATTTATATATACATATATTGCCGTACATTTTCTCCAATGAAAACTAATTATTGAGGAGTAACCCATACAAAACTGGTTCGGTTCAAGAAGTTGGTGGTTACCCACTTCCAGTCAACTAGTAACCTATTCCCAAGCGAAAATAATATTAAAGAAAAAAAAATCCGATATTTGAAATGGCAGACTTCGGCATACAATTTCGTGGCAGCGGTTTTTTTTTTTTTTTTTGTCAAAACTGTTTTTTTTTCGAAAAATAAATAAATAATCGCAATATATGATTATCTTCCGAATTTAGATTAAAAAAAATCCGACGGGGAAAAGTCCAGCGGGGGAAAATCCTGGCGATGAAAGGTCCTGGCGTAGGAAAGTTCGGCGGGGAATAGAACTGGCGGGGAAAAGTCCGGCCGGGAATACTCCGGCTGGATATAGTCAGGCGGGGAGAAGTCCGTTTCCCGTACACACTAAGCATGAATAGATACTGCAATTTTAACTTAATACATAACTAGGTACTTAATTTGAGGGATCCTGTCTTGTTTTAATTAAACTGATTCAGCAAAACAATTATTTATTTATTTATTTATTACCTTTTTAGTTGCATTACTTAAATTCATTAACAATTGATTTCAATATTTTTGTGAGCTTTCTTCTCTCTGTTTTATTATAATCGAGCCAGAGACAAGGAAATTCATGGTAAAACTCAATGAGCTGTCAGATTGCTACTGAAAGTTGTAGCATCAGTGCATCAGACACAAAAGACTACCCGCTCTCAATACTCTCTTGGGCACATAAAATTGCTCGAATTGGCACTAAATCAGCCAGTTGTTAGTGCGTGTTGCAGAATCATACACTTTTTAGGGCCTAGTGTGTGCGGGGCATTAGTTCCTTAATTTTAAGAGGGCATTTTACTGCATTGACAATTCTATTGTATTAGGGAAAGTACATCATTATTGTGTTACGGGTGTAGTTTAGAATTTTTTTAGTTTAATTTGTATAAAATACATTTGTAATAATCTGTGTACGTTGAGGGCTCAATTTATGTCCGCAAGTTGATGACACATGAAGTGCCCCAAGGATCAGTTCTGGGTTCTCTACTGCTTTTGCTCTTCATAAGTGGTATGCCTGTATCAACAAATAGACCAAAATTTCTGCTGTTCGCTGATAATAGTGCCCGTTATTATGCTTTTCTCAGGGGCTTAATATTAGTAATTAAATGATGATTTGAAGAATGTGTACAGTTTGCTGGTTTCTAATAAGACATGTTTAACCGTAGTTGGTGTTTTCATGTAAAAATCAGATTGATGGCCATTCAGTCCGATGCTATTGAGCAATGTACAGTACCTGTGCCATTTTTTTTAGTATCTATCTTAAAAATAATCTTACATTTCAGCAGCACAATTTGAGAAGCTTTTCTGGGAGAGCAACTGAGGGTTTCCTTAAAGAAACCCTTCACCTCTTGAATCACTGCTTCTGTTCTTCTTGATTTTGTTTCCATTTGTCTTTTCTTATGGATGGAACCAGTCTCATTGAAAAGATCGCAAACTCTTGCGAACATTTTCAAGTGGCAAGATTTAGCCATCCTTCCACTGATCATCAAGTGAAGCATAACTTGAAGACATACAATTGAAGGAGAAGGTGTTTTGACAAACTGCAGGACGATCCATTTCTTCCCGAATTAAAAAAAATCAGGATAAAGATGGTTGAAGATCGAAGTGAATTTTGATTCTCCATTCTTTAAGAGCATAATGGCGTATACATAATGTGATTTGAAGCAGTTTAAGTTTTCCCGATTCGCAATTAATAAATGACGTTTCTGATAGAACGCAGTGTTTATATAAATGGAATTAACCTACATAAAAGAGGCTGCATTCACTGCAGTGCTCGTGCCATTTTACAGAAAACATATATAGAGGGGTCGCGGTTATGGCTTGAGGTGCATAAATAGGGTCGCCTTAAAAAAAGGTAGGGAAACACTGTTCTAAGAGATGCGTGTCTCCTAGAACAGATAATTTTTGCCATTTGTGAGGGCGTCCGTTAAAGATCCTCTGCTGTACAAGCTTTTTCCTGTTCATGTAAATTGAATAATTAAAAAAAATTATAGTTTATGTTATTGGCAATAAATTATAAACAAAAATGTTCAGTCTGAAATAATAATTATTTGTTGCGGCAATATTATCTAGCTCTTTCAATTCTGTATTTTTTCTGGCGAATCCAAAGCCACAGAAGAAAATGGGCACTAGGTTGACAAATCGCATTGGTACTGCTCGTTTTTTTTTTTTTTTGGCAAAATAGGCCAACATGGTAACAGTCTGGTATGTTATGTTGAAACCATCTTGACCCAAGATGTTGCCGATATGTTATTCAAGTTTCAGCCATATAATGTCGATACGCTCGAAAGACAATTGCTCGAAAAACAATTGCTCGAATGAACAATTGTTCGCAAGACAATTACTCGTAAAACAATTGCTCGAATGAACAATTGCTTGAATTATCAAATTGCTCGCATGAACTAAATTGCTCAAATTATAAAATTGCACAGTTTTCAATTTTATAAAAGTCAGTTATTCGTGAAGTGGAGCTGCACCTAACAATCCTTGTTTCTTTTCAGCAATTGATCATTAATCATTCTATAATTGATTTTAATTATTACTCATTCTGCATAATCTTTTTTTTAGACCGTTTAATTGTGTCATCTCGTATGTGACACGTGAATTGGAATCATGTGGTGAATCAGTACTATTCATGTTTTTTATCATAAAACCCGAAAACTGATTTATTACTAGCCCATCTGTATGTGGTACCTCAATAGGTGAAATAACTCAAAGTTATGGTAGAGTTTTAATAAATCTACAAGTTTTTTCGGGTTTTATGATAAAAAAACATGAATAGTATTGATTCACCAAATGATTCCAATTCACATATTACATATGAGATGACACAAACGGTCTAAAATAAAAGATTATGCAGAATGAGTAATAATTAAAATCATTTATAGATTGAATTATGATTAATTACTGAAACGAAGGTGCAGCTCCACTTCACGAATAACTGACTTTTATAAAATCGAAAACTGTGCAATTTTATAATTCGAGCAATTTTGTTCATTCGAGTAATTTGATAATTCGAGCAATTGTTCATTCGAGCAATTGTTCTTTCGAGCAATTGTTCATTCGAGCAATTGTTTTTCGAGCAATTGTCTTTCGAGTAATTGTTTTCGAGCAATTGTTTTTGAGCAATTGTTTTCGAGTAATTTACCGGCTACCGTGTAAAAAATAGTTACCACTTCATAATGTCTTTGTTCAGCTAGTTTCAAAAATAAGACGAATAGACGTATTTCGGTGTACGTATTCCTACATATAGAAATTTTCCGTGTACGAACTTTCCTATCACCGTAACTGGTTTAACTTAAACTTAAACAAAAATAATAAAAAAACGTGATCCATTTAGAAAAGTGGAAAAAATTTCTGCTTAAATCCTTTAATGTGGTATCTATGATTCCAACAGTATTTTCTTATCCTAATTATTGGTCAAATATTTAAAATTTACCCAAGTAAAGTTAACGAACCAGAATTGAAGCTAGTAAAGATAACGGACCAGTATTTAAACTAGTAAAGTTAACGATCCCTGGTCCGTCATCTATACTTGCTCCAAACTTTTAAAAACTCTATTCTTTTCAAAGAGTTTGGTTCTTACTACACTGATTTGTATCCTGCACATAAGGTAAGGATAAACAAAGTACTTACTAGGAAGAGGTGAAGAAAAAGCAGAATAAAAATGTTCTTCCTATCCTAATTCACTGAAAATTTTTGAAGCTATACAGTATACAGGTTAACTGAAAATTGTTAACATAGCGGCAGTTGGAGAGATACTGAAACTGGTGGACGGTGGAATGGCTTATATTCCAACATGTGTACACACAGGTGTGTATGTGAAAAATGTACGTGTATAAGCTTTAATTGTTTAAAAAAAACCGTACATGAGTCACATACACTCTAAAAATAGAGTGAAAGTCGAATCGAATTAAATTGAATTTGATTTTACTGCCGAAGCCTTTGTGCATTTAATGATACCAATGTCATATCTATAGGTCAACAATTGTTTTTACCACGAACAATGGTAAATTTACACCCATGTTATGAGAGAAAGGATGAAAATAACATCAAAGATCGACTACTTAAATCATATTATAAATAAAAGAATGATATAATTTTTAGCTATAGATATCGATAGTTTGTTTGTGGATATTTCAGTGATTTATTTCTAATATTTATTTCTATCGACTTATCTAGTCTATATTTCTTTCTTAAACCTGCTGCTAGCATTTCTTCTTCAGTTCCAGTCAATCACTCATAACAGTGAGCATCTACGCCAAAACTACAGTGAATTCCTTGTCTTCGTGTATCCCATCTATGTTCTTTTCTCTTCAGTTACTGAAATACGTGTCTAAAGCGGAGTTTGCTTGAACTGCTCACTGCTCAGTGTCACTCAATTGCCTGTGGTTCAGTCTTAGTAAGTGTCAGTGACTAATATCCTATCGTAGATATTATAAATACTGTTCGGATGTTTGCTTACTCGAGTATAAATAAAGGACCTGAATTATGAAATGCACCTGAGTTATGAAGTATTTTCTATGTTTAAATTATAGAAAACGATATACGTCAAGAATTGAGTCAAGTTCTCCCTCAATAACCATTGTTTTCTTTTAAGATTTTAATCATAGAAAAATATCTAGTGCACCAGAGTAATGAAATGGCTCTGAGTTATTAAGGGACTAATACTTCAGACACTATAATATGATCATTAAATTAAATATCTCTACCATTTTTATAAAATTCGTATTGTAATGATGTTTTTCTTAGTAAATGTTATATCTACTTTTCTGTAGAATTAATTTCTAATTTACAAATCTTTACTGTTGTTTTACATGCTTTAACTTGCCACTGACATACGCAATTTTATTAACTATCTCGTGAATATATCCTTTTGTGTTGGTATAAACTTTATTTAACCTACCAATACGAATACCTGTCACAACTACTAAACTATTTTAGCTGTAACTCAACTATACGCTATATATATTGCTACGGCACACAGCAGTGGAACACATGCATTCGCTCCCGGAGCGATCACCCTTTTTGTGCGACACACTCAAAAACTGTGTATCGAGAGCCCTGAACACACGGCAGTGGCACATGTGTGTGCCCTTGTAAACGCCCTTTAATCCTCGATCTTCTGGTACTTTCTCCCTCTCACCACTATAACTTGAAACGTTCAGTAAAGTATTGTCCTCGGATGAGAAAAAAAAATAATCTAGATGGTCCTGAAAAAAAAAACTCATTTTTAAAAAATAGAAACATTTCTAATATATTATTCTGATAATCACTTTTTTCGTAATCATGCCTTTTAGACGAGGGTATTGGCCTTACTAACCTTAATATAGAAAAAATAATCATTTTTCTGAAAAACTTAATATTTTTCGTCATTTATAAACTGGTCCAAAAATTTTTGATCTGGTGTGTACTTTATTCGTGTATAATATATGTATTTTATGTATTTATATATTTAAAAATCTGTTAGAAAATACTAATGTTTGAACAAATATTTCTTTTAAATTTTAATAACCTAATCTGAATAATACTATTTATGATTATTGTAGTTACTGTGAAGTAGACAGCACAAAAAAAGCTCCGTTTTCTATATTTATGTACTGTAAAAACTTCGAAACATGCCTCGCAATTATTAAAGATTATATAGGACCAGGGTGTAATAAAAGCATAGTGTTAAAAAAATGTTTTAAGTTTTAATATTCTACTTTTAATAAAAAAAAAGAGATTGCGATAAGAATTTAGGCAAAGACCATAAATTTCTAATTACCATCAACAATGGGTGTTTTCTACTTTCATACTGCAGAATATATATCAATAATATATAATATAAAATAAATACACATTATATATATACCATATATCTATGTTATACAAAATATAATAACAATAATAGATATATAATGTATAATACAAAATAAAGCATTTCGTGGATGAAATGTCCATGGATGAAATGTCCGTGGATGTCCATGGACGAAATATAAATGAATTTACTGGCATTTCATTTAATAGGCTTGGTAGAAAATAATTAACAGGTGTTCTCGAATGCCAATAACTAGTCTCTAGTAATTGGTATATTAAATATAAATGAATTTACTAGCATTTCATTTTAATGGGCTAGATAGCGAACAATTTACAGGTGTTCTCAAATACCAATTTAGCTGAAAGCTGTGATATCTAAAATTAGGTTGAATGTTATTTTTGCAACTGTTTTCCACATGCTAAATTAAAAAATAAATGAGTTTACCGGTATTTTATTTCAAATGACTAGATAGCAAATAATTCACAGGTGTTTTTAAAACTCAATTACAAGTCTCTAGCTGAATGCTTTAATTGTGATGTATAAAATAATAATAATGGAAGTTATTGTGGTGGCAGTATAATCACACTATCTATATATAATTTAGTATTAACTTCCAATATTCTGTATCTTTCTACAATGATCTATATGATTTCTTTGCCTTGTTATGTCTGTAACACGTTCAAGACCGTTTGTAAAAGTAGATAAAAATGTTTCTAGTATTAGTAGGATTTGATTAGTTCTTTGTATTCTTCTAGTTTCCCTTAAAGTACTTGTTTTCGCTTTCTAATAGTTTAAGCTTATAGTTTCATTTGATATAATAAATAAATAATGTAATATTTAAGAGTAACGGGCATACGAGAGTTGCCAAGTATTCAATTGCGATTAGAGTCTAAAACCACTGACTTCTCTATGTATCCATCTTTAAAGGTTCCCTCCACTTTAACTTTTTTATTATTCTATTGATTAGAACTAAGGTTACTGGTTATAAAACTGCAAACCATTTCAAATTTGGTTCAATATTTTTATTATAATATGTAATTTGAGTTATTCGAATTTCAAGCAAAGAGAAACAAGGATCCATTGCCGACAAATTCAAAACAATAACAAAACTAATAGACAAATTAGAAAAGGCTAAATGTACCGTCTTCTAAATATCATTAGCCTAAGAAACAATAGGTGCCTAAAATAGTACCTAAATACCTAATTGCTATTAAATTTACGATAATATGATACAAAGTTACTCTCTTACACTTTTTCTTCTATTTAATCTTAGAAATGTCGCACAGTGAAAGTTGAGTGTGACTGTTTCTTGTAGTATAATTAATTACGAAGCGAATAATTAATCAATTTTTTTTCTGTTACCTGTTCTATGTTTTATAACCTTAGTTCTATAAATTTAAAGCATTTCTAGACAAATTTAATTTTGAGTGGAGAGAACCTTGACCTAACACACACAGAGCCACGCTGCTACTTTGTGCGTTCCCAGACTCAAATTTAACAGTTATAATTCGTCAATAGGGTAAGTTATTCAATAGCCTTTCATTAATTACATTTGATATATAATATTATATGAAAACATTATTACACAGTTTGTCAGATTTGTAAATATTATATAATTGCAGGTTTCAGTCAGGAACCTACCTACTCACTCATCCTATTTTACATCTTACAGGCTTAAACTATTATTTCAATAATTCTCGTTAGTCCGTTCCTATTAGCAACTATATAATATAGTATTAGGATGCAAACTTTACTTATTATTTTCCTATACAGTCTTAGTTAGTTTTATATCAGTATTATCCATTGAAATTATTCGAATAATTACTTAACCTTGGTTGCTTGGTATAAAATAAATAATAAATAATTTATAAAGTGATCTTTGAATAGCTGTCAATCAAAACTAACAATAATATTAAATTAATTCTCACTTTATTATCTTTTAAAATATTTTTTATGTGCTATATAAAATATAATTGAATTTACTGATATTTCATTTCAATGGACTACATAGCAAATGATTTACAGGTGTTCTCAAAAGCCAATTACAGTGAAACGGAGTTATAAAGTTTTGGATCCTTCATATTTCAGAGCCACTTAATATCTTGGTTCTCATTTTATACTCAAGTGCTTTATAGCTCAGGAGTTTTACTCTACCAGTCTCTAGCTGATAAAATTACTGAAGCGCCTGTAGAATGACGCAATCAAAGACTACATCCACTTCACGAGGGCAGATCACGAGGACGTACCATTCTGGTTAGTGCAAATCTCCAGCATCACCGTTTACAGGGTGCGGAGAAAGTCCCCGATCACATAAAAATGTTAATTTAATGAGTTGTGATGGATGAAATAAAACAAAACTTATCACACAATATCTCAATAAACCCATTTAACAGTTCTACCAATTATTTTTCAATATGACCACCATTGGCGGCGATTACTCTCTCGAGTCTACCTCTGAAGCTCTTTACTGCGGCACGAAACGTTTCTTGGAGAATTTTGGCCCATTGTCGCTCGAGGGACTTCTTCAGAGTTTCCGTACTATCACGAGCTGTAGCGCACGCTTCCTTCTCCAAGATGGACCACACACAAAAGTCCAGAGGGTTTAGGTCCGGCGATGAAGGAGGCCACAATTCCTTCCTCCAAAACGCAGGAATGTGACGCTCACACTAATCCTGAGTTTTGTTCGCTGTGTGCGAGGGCGCACCGTCCTGTTGAAAGTTAAAAGGCCTGTCCTAGAAGTGCTTCTTTATCTCGACTTGTCCTGCAGTAAAAATGTCCTTGATATACGATTTTGCGTTAACTTTAGCGCCTTCTTTGACGAAAATGAGAAGAGATCTCCAACTCTCAGAGATGGCAGCTCAAGTTAACCATCACAGAGGTAGGCTTTTAGCGACGGTAAACAGTCTTTACGGATGGAGGGATACTGTCAGCACTTTTTGCCAAAATTCTGTCGTTCTGGGTGAACAGTGAACATTTTCTCATCCGAAAAGACGATCTCGCCAGCCTGAGTGTCATCTTTCATTGCATTCAAAAGAATCTTTTATCTGCCCAGCTTTTTCTGTTTCTGCAAGTCCGTGAGCTGTTGCATGTTGGTCATTTTGAAGGGGGACAACTTGATGTCTTCTTTGACGATGGTTCTCACACTTTTTTCGTCGATATCCATACTCTTAGAGCTAAAATTGTTAAATGATAATGTAATTTACTTGCAAGCACATGAAGCACCCAATTAGTGACTGCGAAATGGTAATTAATTTCATTCATCATCTCTACACCACATAATATATGGGTCTAAGTCACCAAGTATCTATCTAAATCATCAGGTTTCTCCATCTAAATCATCAGGTATCTCCATCTAAATCATCAGGTATCTCCATCTAAATCATCAGGTATCTCCATCTAAATCATCAGGTATCTCCATCTAAATCATCAGGTATCTCCATCTAAATCATCAGGTATCTCCATCTAAATCATCAGGTATCTCCATCTTAATCATCAGGTATCTCCATCTAAATCATCAGCTATCTCCATCTAAATCATCAGCTATCTCCATCTAAATCATCAGCTATCTCCATCTAAATCATCAACAGGATGATTTAGATGACTCCACTCATCCAATTTCATTTCTTTTAATTTTTTTGGTCTCTGCTTGCGTTACATTTTCCAAGCTGTTCCGACGTTATCTTGTTAGCCTAATTTGCAGTAAGTCTCACATGGAAAAAAGGAGCAGACAGGGCAAATTTACTGAGAGAGTCGTGAAAAATGTACAGGGAATATCGATAAAAATTGTTCAGGGAATATTGACAAAATATCTTAGAAGTATCGGAAACAATATAAAGAGAATATTGTGAAAACTGTACAGGGAATTTTTACCTCATATTGAAAACTTACTATTACTATTATATTATTGAGCACACAGTCAAGTGTTTGATTCTCTAGTTCAAACGATTGGTGTGAAACCCTCATAGAAAGAAAAAGAAATACGGGGAAAGTTTCGAGATATTGTAGGACTGATTCACATAATTAATCGTATGAGAAAAAAAGGAGTATTGAAAGAAGTGTGAATATCGAAAAAATATACAGGGAAAATCAAAAAAAATATCCAGGTGAAATCGAAAAAAATATACAGGGAAAATCAAAAAAAAATATCCAGGGGAAATCGAAAAAAATATACAGGGAAAATCAAAAAAAAATATACAGGGAAAATCAAAAAAAATATCCAGGTGAAATCGAAAAAAATATACAGGGAAAATCAAAAAAAAATATCCAGGGGAAATCGAAAAAAATATACAGGGAAAATCAAAAAAAAATATACAGGGGAAATCAAAAAAAATATACAGGGAAAATCGGAAAAAATACATCTGGAGAATCGAAAAAAATATCCAGGGAAAATCGAAAAAAAAGAACAGGGGAAAAATGAAAAAAATATACAGGGAAAAATCAAAAAAAATATCCAGTGAATATCGAAAAAATGAAATACAGGGAAAATCAAGAAAATATACAGGGAAAATCTTAAAAAATATACAGGGGAAATCGAAAAAAAATATACAGGAAAAATCGAAAAAATATACAGGGGAAATCGAAAAAAATATCCAGGGAAAATCGAAAAAAATATACAGGGAAAATCGAAAAAATATACAGGGAAAATCGAAAAAGATATACATGGAAAATCGAAAAAAAATATACAGGAAAAATCGAAAAAATATACAGGGGAAATTGAAAAAAATATCCAGGGAAAATCGAAAAAAATATACAGGGAAAATCGAAAAAATATACAGGGAAAATCGAAAAAATATACAGGGAAAATCGAAAAAGATATACATGGAAAATCGAAAAAAAATATACAGGAGAAATCGAAAAAAATATCCAGGGAAAATCGAAAAAAATATACAGGGAAAATCGAAAAAATATACAGGGAAAATCGAAAAAATATACAGGGAAAATCGAAAAAGATATACATGGAAAATCGAAAAAAAATATACAGGGGAAATCGAAAAAAATATCAAGGGAATATCGTAAAAAATATACAGGGAAAATCGAAAAAAACATACAGGGAAAATTAAAAAAATATACTGAAAAAATTGAAGGAAATATACAGGGAAAATGGAAAAAATATTCAGGGAAAATCGAAAAAAATATCCAGGGAAAATCAAAAAAAAATACAAAAGAATATAGGCCTACATATATAAACAAAGAAACTCAACAAGTATACATGAACTTTCGTTAAAAATATACTGGGAAAATGAAACTATAACTGGGAAAGGTGAAGTATTATTAATATCAGTATTATGGTTATGTTCGCTGAATATTATTTCTGTTAGATATAATTAATTAGATGGTATTTAAAGTTTCTTTCTGTTACTTACTTGCTTACTTACTAACTTACAGCTATTTATCGATAAAATTTACAATCTAGCAGATAAAAGTATTCTATTTGGCTGCTTTTCTTTAATTTCAATAACAGATGTCGTAATAGTAACTTAGTTTTAAAGTGACTTTGTTATTTGCTTTAATTTTTGTGAAGATTGTAAGTTTTTAAAGTCCGTGAAATGTGTTGGAGATAAGCTGAAGAAAAAGCAGGAGAAATTTAGCAGGCAAAGTTCACTGAAATTGTCTCTTTGGGTCTGCAAATAACGCACTCAAATGTCTGCTTTTTACCTGCAAGTGATGTCACAGGGGGTAGAAACTACCCACAGTGTTGGTAGAACTGCTTCGTAAAAAACAGAGAAAGAACAACAGTGCCATTCTTAGAATATTAATATATACCCATTGTTTATCTTCACTGGAAATGTATTTATGGAAGACCTGTAAAATAAATCTCCAAGAGGAAGAAGGAGCGTAAAATGTTTGTCGAATCGCGTCACTCAGTTTATGAAATTCTGTTCACATTTCTCCTTTTCATCCTGAATATAAATTCCTGCTGACCAAAAGTATGAAAACATTGCGTCCTTCCGCACAGTTGTTGTTGCAGCGGAGAATTTACGGCTGAATAGCCTGCAGAATTTATATCGTTATTTGCAATATTTTATTGTGACTATTCTGAATGATATGTTTACATCATAATATTAAAATTAGCTTTAATAAGTGACTACCATTTAATCCATAATCCAATGAACGGCAATAACTCAAACTAATAATCTATATCGGGTGCCTAACCAATCATCGGTTCGCTATCATTATCGGTCAATATCGACTACATTTATCATCTGGTGATAATTTTAATGGGAGACTTGACAGTGTGATGATATTTGACTGAATATTAGAAATACTGCATAAAATATTGGTTGCTTGATATATTTTACTTCAATTATTTTGTTTATATTTTGTACATTTCTTATGAGCTATTTAATATTTCACACAAAAACATTAAAAATAAAAATCAAAAACTGACGAGTTGATTAGTTTGCTATAAGCAAATATGCGTTAACTTTGGTATAGTATAATATTGAAGTACAGTATTATAGTATAGTATAGTATTTTAGTATGGCATTATTGTATACTATAGTACTATAAGTACTATAGTATAGTATTTTAGTATAGCAATATTGTATACTATAGTAATATAATTACTATAGTACTATAGTATAGTATTTTAGTATGGTATTATTGTATACTATAGTACTATAATTACTATAGTACTATAGTATAGTATTTTAGTATGGTATTATTGTATACAATAATTACTATAGTACTATAGTATAGTATTTTAGTATGGTATTATTGTATACTATAGTACTATAATTACTATAGTACTATAGTATAGTATTTTAGTATGGTATTATTGTATACAATAATTACTATAGTACTATAGTATAGTATTTTAGTATGGTATTATTGTATACTATAGTATAGTTGCTATAGTACTATAGTATAGTATTTTAGTATGGTATTATTGTATACTATAATTACTATAGTACTAAAGTATAGTATTTTAGTATGGTATTATTGTATACTATAGTATAGTTGCTATAGTACTATAGTATAGTATATACATTTTATAATGAAATTAATTGCATATGGTATATGCACACGATGGATGTCACTATACGCATAATGACGAAAATAAATTAGATAATTATATATATTATAGTTTAAAATATATAGTACATATCAGTTTGGTATAGTGCATGATAGCAGACAATTGATAACATATGATTACTCTTATTTTACTTAAATAAAATTTCTGACAAAATTTGTTGATAAATCTCACTTTTGTTTCTAAATAAAACACATTCTTATTAATAAAATGTGAATCATTTGAACATAATTATTGACTATTTTATATTGACAAATTTGATTATCTTTTATTCATTCTAATTAGACTATTATATTTTGACTAATTTTATTATTATATTTTAACTATTTTGATTTTTCCTTTTTGACCAATTTGATTATTTTATTTTGACAAAAATAACTGTTGTATGTTTATTAATGTTTTACTTTATTTCTTGACTAATTTGACTATTTGTCTATTAACTATAGTACCTCTATATTCCGTAGATGTTCTTAATTGTAATACTTTTTTTGCTACAAACCCCATCAAATTTGATAGAATATATTCAATCTTATATGATCTTAAAGATTTTTACTATCTGTTATACTTCTGACTGCTTATTTTCAGTTGGAAGAAAAAGAATGCATACCATTTGTTTTGACTGTCAACTAGGTAGGTACAATTTATCCAATATTAAATATTTCTGTAAAGGTATAAAATTGTAGAAACTTATTATAGTAAAGTTTAAATACTTCAGGAAAGAATTTAAACTTAAACGCTTACCGAACATGCATAGTTTGTTTCAAATTTGAAATCCAAACAAAGGGTGTACAATCTCTTTCTTCGGCGTCAGCGTGTTTCGTACAACTGTTGCACACAGAGCATTAAAAACTGTAAAAACGTATCAAAAGATATAAACTGAAATTAATTATAAGCGGTTTGCAGATTACTGATCCTGAACATTATTTCTATAATCTCTTGAAATAGTTTAGTTCAGTATATTAACTATAATTGATATCTATTTGAGAATTAATTTTATATCATATAATTTAAAATAATGAGTACCTAGTCATAATCAGGGCATATTTGATAATCTAATTTTTTTACACTCGAAATATTTTGACAAGCACTCGGGCACTTCAAGTTTACCCTGTAAAAATTGCCTCTGAAACGAGATTCTTATTTACATGAAACTATAGTTTCGAAGAACTGCCAAACTATAGTTTCTAGGCACCATCAAACCATAGTTTCGATGCACTATCAAACTATAGTTTATATTCACTATCAAACTATAGTTTCTAGGCACCACCAAACTATAGTTTCTAGGCACCATCAAACCATAGTTTCGATGCACTATCAAACTATAGTTTATATTCACTATCAAACTATAGTTTCTAGGCACCACCAAACTATAGTTTCTAGGCACCATCAAACCATAGTTTCGATGCACTATCAAACTATAGTTTATATTCACTATCAAACTATAGTTTCTAGGCACCACCAAACTATAGTTTCGATGCACTATCAAACTATAGTTTCGATGCACTATCAAACTATAGTTTATATTCACTATCAAACTATAGTTTCTAGGCACCATCAAACTATAGTTTCGATGCACTATCAAACTATAGTTTCGATGCACTATCAAACTATAGTTTCGATGCACTATCAAACTATAGTTTCGATGCACTATCAAACTATAGTTTCGATGCACTATCAAACTATAGTTTCTAGGCACTATCAAACTATAGTTTCTAGGCACTATCAAGCTATATTTTCGATGCACTATCAAACTATAGTTTATATTCACTATCAAACTATAGTTTCTAGGCACCACCAAACTATAGTTTCGATGCACTATCAAACTATAATTTTGATGTACTGCAAAACTATAGTTTCGATGCACTATCAAACTATAGTTTCGATGCACCATCAAACTATAGTTTCGATGCACTATCAAACTATAGTTTCTATGCACTATCAAACTATAGTTTCGATGCACTATCAAACTATAGTTTCTAGGCACTATCAAACTATAGTTTCGATGCACTATCAAACTATAGTTTCTAGGCACTATCAAACTATAGTTTCTAGGCACTATCAAACTATATTTTCGATGCACTATCAAACTATAGTTTATATTCACTATCAAACTATAGTTTCTAGGCACCACCAAACTATAGTTTCGATGCACTATCAAACTATAATTTCGATGCACTATCAAACTATAGTTTCGATGCACTATCAAACTATAGTTTCGATGCACTATCAAACTATAGTTTCGATGCACTATCAAACTATAGTTTCGATGCAGTGACTTTTGGGGTCTTAAATCATTCCTCGATAAAATAAATGATGAGACTAATTTCTGTAGAATTATAACTCAGACACTGAAGTGCGTTGCACCGAAACACTTTCGAGCTCTTGAAACACGTAAGTGCAACATATAGTTTGATGCAGTTAAGTGTCTTGCTTTAGAAACAATTACAGGGTGAACTCGAAACACCTAAGTACATCAGATAGAGACGCTTATTTCTATCAGTGTGTAATTATTCTCAGTCAAATTAGGTAGGTGTAAAGAATGAATGAAAAATTAACTCCAGCAGATAATCACTAGATGAGTGAATCTCACTCTGTTTCGGTATTGCAATCGTTTCTAAGTTTGCTCGTATCTCTTGTCGGCATCTCTTAGGAAAGATTCTCGTTATCCTTTAAAGAAAATTGAGGCTTAACTTCTTGTTTGGTTTATTACCTGCCTTATATTGCGTATATAATATTCGCTGCTGTTTTTAATAACAATTATAAGTATTAATGCTCGTGTTTATCTCACTATAACTCACTCTAACTCACCATGACTCCCCATAACTCCCGATAACTCACCATAACTCACTATAACTCACTATAACTCACTATAACTCACCATAACTCTCCCTAACTCTTCCTAACTCACCATAACTCACCACAACTTACACTAAATCCCCATAACTCCCTATAACTCACCATAACTCACTATAACTCTCAATAACTCACCGTAACTCACCATAACTCACTATAACTCCTCTCAATAACTCACTGTAACTCACCAAAACTCACCATAACTCACCACAACTTACACTAAATCCCCATAACTCCCTATAACTCACCATAACTCACTATAACTCACTATAACTCACCATAACTCTCCCTAACTCTTCCTAACTCACCATAACTCACCACAACTCACACTAAATCCCCATAACTCCCTATAACTCACCATAACTCACTATAACTCTCAATAACTCACCGTAACTCACCATAACTCACTATAACTCCTCTCAATAACTCACTGTAACTCACCAAAACTCACCATAACTATCCCTAACTCTTCCTAACTCACCACAACTTCCACTGAATCCCCATAACTCTCCATAACTCACGATAACTATCCCTAACTCTCCTTAACTCACCATTACTCACCCTACCTCACCATAACTCCCTACAACTCACCGTAACTCACCATAACTCACCATCGTTTCTTCTAAAGGCAAACTTCATTCAATTACAAACTGAGACTGAAAAAAACTCGCATTTTTGACGGAGTGTAAACTAGTTGCCAAGAAATACAAAGAAAACGTTGATTGGAAATTAACTTGAGGAGATCTTCAAAAAATAAACGAATCTACTTTGAAGCGAATCAGTTTTACGAAGAATTTAATTGTGTAATTTAAATTTTTCCTTTTAAAAGAACATTATTTAACATTTAAGAAAATTTAATTTTGTATCGTTGGTTGCTTTGTTGTGAAACTGTTAAATACATGATTAGAATATCTTATATAAAAGTGTATGAGATATTAAGAAATGTAATTGGTAAAAAATATTTATACAGTTTTACCTAAAAAAAATCCTAAAACCTCATAGAACTATCAAATAAAAACAGTGTACAATAATCATGGGAAATCCTACCTCAGTTATCGGTCTAAAAATTACACTCTGATGGTTAAAACAGTAATCTTTATATATAAAAGAACACTTGTTGACATTGGTTGTCTTAAAATATTCGGTAGTTTGTTAAACTTCTATTAATCTAAAAATAGTAAAATTTCTTTTTTTTCCGAGTCTAACAGGTGGAATGTTCAAATGAGTGTGGGAAAGAATAAAATTTAAAAAATGTTTTTTTTTTCATATATTTTTTTAAATATAATAATAATCATAAATATTGAATTTATGATGGGATTATTTTTGAATTTTAAAGAAAAACTTTCGCTTTGCATGCATGCCCTCCTTCGTAATTTACCCTTTTTGTGTGCCCGTCTGATTACGTGGGTATGACGTCATTTAATCTCTGCATAATGCGGATAGTAAAGCATGTAGGGTGGAGCTATACCCTGCAAACTGTTCCACATTGCGTACACATGGTTATCATGTGGTTTAATGTTTGTAATGTGTCAAAACATTATATATGTTTGTTATCCACATTGAATCCTTTTAGCACATAATTAACATATGCTTATTCCATTTTAAAACCAAATCATAATAACCATATCAAATAGAGATTGTATACATTTTTATAGGACCATATCATATCCACATATCAATTACCATACTTATAACAGGTGTTTACCTTTTCCAATTTACTACATTCATGGCTACATGTTAAATACTATAACTATAACTAGAGCCCGGACTTTTAGGACCTTTAAAAAAGGCAATTTAGGACATTAAGAAAGGCAGCTTAGAACCTAAATAAAGGCATTTTAGGACCTATAAAGGCATTTTAGAACCTATAAAGTCCTATAAGGACTCATACATACACTTTTAGGATTAATAAATAGGTATCTACAACGAATAAATTAGCATTTTGGAATATAAAATCAACAGTTTTTAGTCCGTTTAAATTATAAAAATAGTGAAAACAAATAAACTATTCATTCCTTCAAAATTCAATAAATCTAGTTTAAAGTATATTTATTCAAATTTAACCTGAAAGTATTTTAAAAAAAAGGTTAGGTAAATTGAAATTCATAAAATGAAACTAATTCCAATACCAAATTCGAAATTTGTATTTACAGCAAACCCTCGTAGTAGACAAACCATATATTAGATAATTAGACCAATTAGACCAATGACTATGATAATTCTTGAAGTGATAGAAGTAGTTTATTTATATAACAATTCAGACAGATTTTGATTGAATTATAACGTTCGTTCTATAAATTTGCCAATATAACGATTGTAACCCATCAACTTTACCGACTTACCAAATTGTTAAATAGTATAAAAAGCCCAAAATAAGACTTTGCATCATTTTAGGAATTTATGTTATTTAAGGACTTTATGGAATTTATTGACTTTATGGCATTTATTGACTTTATGGCATTTTATGGCTTTTATGGCATTTTATGACTTTATGGCATTTGTCCAGGCTCTACTTATAACATAAGTGAACCACACTTAATTTACCATATTACCATTTATAACCACGTGTAATACATATATGGTATCCATTTCCAAAACGTATACATGGTATACACATGATTTAAATGAGTAAGTGCCTCATGATATACACATGGAATTGTTTGCAGGGTAGGACCCCTTCATTCATCAATAATTTAGAGTCCACACTGTACAGTGTAATAGGGCATTTTCCATAATAATTTTTAGACTCTACAACAAATAGTTCAGATTTTAAAATATAAATTGAATTCCTTAATATTTTCAAAACCAAATCATCAGTAAAAAAACAGAATAGTTGATTTCTTCTTTTAATTATAGATTGTATGATACTATTTTTTTTTACCTTTTTTATACTGTTTTTAAACCCCTCTTTTTTTATTTTTTATTTCAGTTTTTTTTAATTTCTTTCCATTTCTTTACACAAATTAATAATTACTAAAACTTTTAAATTATTTTTTGTAGATATTAAAGTTGTAAAATTTTCTACCTAGATTAAAAGTAATTATAAAAATTCTGACTTGAACGTAAATGTTTACGTTTAATGGTTTGCCATCAAGAAATCCATAGACTGTGTAAAAATAGAAAAGGCTGATGAATAATAGATTAAAATTAATAAATTAATGATTTTCGATTAAATAGTGAAAAATAGAAAAAAAATTAAAGTTAAGCAATAATTATCATACTTTTTTCTTTCATAATCGGTGATGTGTAACCGTCCGATAACTCGGACCCAGGTAGCAATGACTCTAGGGCAAATATTGTCCCAATATTGCCAATGTTGTCCCAATATTGCCAATGTTTTCCCAATATTGCCAATGTTATCCCAATATTACCAATGTTGTCCCAATATTACCAATGTTGTCCCAATATTGCCAATGTTGTCCCAATATTACCAATGTTGTCCCAATATTACAAATGTTGTCCCAATATTGGTCCAAGAAACATTGCTCCGGGCGAATTTACCCGATTCAATTTGTAACTAACTCAAAATAATAAATATATATCTTATTAGATGAAATCATATTTTCGGCATTCTCTTGAAAGTATTTATTCTTTTCACTGTAATAACAAAGGAAGTTCTTTTTACTCCTTTATTATTACTTTCTTTGATATTTTCTAGGCCACTAAAGTGAAAAAGGTTCAGTTTTGTACTGTTATTAACACAAGGTTTTATTGTTCGCATTGAAAGAAATAAATACAAAGATTTCGGTTAGAATATAAAGGGGAAAAGTCTCATTTTCTTCTATTGAGGAAAGAAAACTAAGGAACATAAAAAAATAATTTCTATTCATCCTTGGAAATAAAATCTCATTGTTTTATATTATTGTAAATAATATTATATTGTAAATAATATTATATTGTAAATAATATTACATTGATATGTTGTATAAGATAATATTCTATTGATTGAATATTTTTGTGCAAATAATTTTTATTTGTAAATAATTTTTCACTGTAAATAATTAAAAATGTATTTAACAAATTTCATCAATTACTACAATCCAACTAACCTCCAATAATCTTATAGTTAGTTCTAAAACTTCATTAATCACTTGTACATTGACTAATTAATGTGTTCTGAATAATCATCTGCAGATTAATAGACCATTAATCAATAATCAATTTCCCGATAGGACTCAATTGACTTAATAAAAGATAATGTAATTCTGGTTGCAAACTCCGCAGACTTTAATTAGTTAATAGTTTGTTAACTAGGATTACTATGAAGAATTATAGGATGTTTTTGAATTCATTGTTACATGCATTATTGAATTAATTACAAACATGATATTGATACAGCCTATCTCATTGCAGTTCTTTAAAATTACTAACTATAGTCGTACACTTTAATTAAACCGAAACTTTTGAGACCTGGGAAGAAATTAGGTTGTAGAGTAATATTTAAAGTATATTTCGGAATCCTAATTGAAAAAGTTAAATTAGATTCCGCACAGTTATATTTTTATTCTATTTAGAAACTGTGAATATTTGGACTTTGAATGTTTACAATAAAAAGAGTGATATAACAAATAGGTAAAATAAAGAAATATAACAAAAATTACTTAGAAATATCGAATAAAATATCTTATTTTAAATATCGAATAAAATATCTCGATTTAATTAACGAATTAAATTTTTTGCTTCAAATAACGAATATAATATTTGGATTCAATTAACGAACCACTATCTCGATTTTATTAATTAATAAAAACCGTGAATTATGCGAATATTTTCTTTTTCAGTTAGTGCCTATGGTTCTTTTTTTCAGAGTGCTGCATGTAACCGACACCCTGTCCTAACTTTATCCCTCCATACTTTAGCTTCACTAACTTTTTACTGCTATGCTCAAGTTGTACTAAAGTTATGCCGGCAAGAGAATATTTTTTGCAGAAGCTTCCCAACAATTTATCTATTTTTACAAGGTTTTATTTTTAATTCGCATGTAAAGTTATGATTTCATGTTATATCTCCATGTAAGAACGTATGATAAAAATCATTATTTTTATCACACATAAGGTATTAAAAGCTCAGTTAATATATAATTAATATTTTCTTCTTTTATTTACGAAAAAATTAAAATAAAATTTATTCCTCCTCTTATACATGTATGCAGAATAAAACAAAATTAGCATGTAGCGAATATAATTAGGAAAAGTCCTTATATCGAATTTGGTATTTTAAAGAAATCTAATCTACAATGCAATCTACAATGTAATCTACAATCTAATCTACAATGCAATCTACAATCTAATCTACAATGCAATCTACAATGCAATCTACAATCTAATCTACAATGCAATCTACAATGCAATCTACAATTTAATCTACAATGCAATCTACAATCTATTCTACAATGCAATCTACAATCTAATCTACAATGCAATCTACAATGCAATCTACAATCTATTCTACAATGCAATCTACAATCTAATCTACAATGCAATCTACAATCTAATCTACAATGCAATCTACAATGCAATCTACAATCTAATCTACAATGCAATCTACAATTTAATCTACAATGCAATCTACAATCTATTCTACAATGCAATCTACAATCTAATCTACAATGCAATCTACAATGCAATCTACAATCTAATCTACAATGCAATCTACAATGTAATCTACAATCTAATCTACAATGCAATCTACAATCTAATCTACAATGAAATCTACAATCTAATCTACAATGCAATCTACAATCTAATCTACAATGCAATCTACAATGCAATCTACAATCTAATCTACAATGCAATCTACAATGCAATCTACAATTTAATCTACAATGCAATCTACAATCTATTCTACAATGCAATCTACAATCTAATCTACAATGCAATCTACAATCTAATCTACAATGCAATCTACAATGCAATCTACAATCTAATCTACAATGCAATCTACAATGCAATCTACAATTTAATCTACAATGCAATCTACAATCTATTCTACAATGCAATCTACAATCTAATCTACAATGCAATCTACAATGCAATCTACAATCTAATCTACAATGCAATCTACAATGTAATCTACAATCTAATCTACAATGCAATCTACAATCTAATCTACAATGAAATCTACAATCTAATCTACAATGCAATCTACAATGCAATCTACAATCTAATCTACAATGCAATCTATAATGCAATCTACAATTTAATCTACAATGCAATCTACAATCTATTCTACAATGCAATCTACAATCTAATCTACAATGCAATCTACAATGCAATCTACAATGCAATCTACAATGCAATCTACAATTTAATCTACAATGCAATCTACAATCTAATCTACAATGCAATCTACAATCTAATCTACAATGCAATCTACAATCTAATCTACAATGCAATCTACAATCTAATCTACAATGCAATCTACAATCTAATCTACAATGCAATCTACAATCTAATCTACAATGCAATCTACAATCTAATCTACAATGCAATCTACAATCTAAGTTTTCTCCTCTAACTTAAATAACCAATTCAATATTTTCTTTCAAAACATTCGACCAACCTCAAACAGAAAAGAAAAGAAAAGGATATGAAATGTGTTTGTAAAGCCTATTGTTTAGTTACATTCATTCCTAAATTATTGAAATAAGAACTAGTTTGTCCGTAGCTACAGGACAAACATTCAAATACTTTAAATATTGTAAAGTATTCTCCTAATATTTAACACAAACTACATGTATTAATCAAATGAATTCAAATAATCTCATTCCATTGACGAATTAATGTATTTTATCTACGAAACCATTCCATTGAAATAAAGAAAACATTTAATGTTTTTCCGATGAGATTTTGGTATTTTCTTTCCATTTTGTGTTAGAAAAGTCGGAGCAAATGAGCTTAGCGAAGACTTGGAGGATGAACTCACACTCTGAATAAACCCGCTAGATCTAGCCTAAAAAAGAGAAAAATTAAAGGAATTCCCGCTAGGAAATAAAGGTACCATTTTACCAGAATAATCTCTAACTAAAATAACTAACATTTCATTACGAGTAAGAGCTAGGAAATTATTAATAGATATGAAATCAGGCCTGTCTTTTATTTAATCGTCTCATTATGAGGGATATGAGAAAAAAAGGAAGAATAAATTATAATTAACGAAGAATTTAAGCTTAATTTGTTAGTGTATATGAAGATATATACATACTAGAGTTCTATCCTGTTGAAAATAACGAGTTGTTAATAATGGTATAATTTAACCGGTTATAAGTGCTCTTTCCTGTTCAAATAAAATCATAAGAATTAAAATATAATTTTTATATTCACGTTAGGTTAATATGTACAGTTTTCTTATTTTAATAATTTTATATACATATTTATGATGAATAAATTACCATTCAGTTTTCTTACAATATTTAAACAGTCTGTATTTGTGATACAGTTTGCCATATATAAATATGTAAAAAAAAGTTATCAGTCCGCAAATTATCATTTGCGTTTTTTTACCGCTGAAGAAAAAAATTAATTTGATTCTTTCCTTCAGCGATAAAAAAAACGCTAGTGTGAACATATTTTGAGAAGAGATTTTTTCCGCGGTGTTAAAACAAGCAGGTTTGAAGCGGACCGACCGAAGAAGCGGACACCAAGTAAATAAACACACGACGGATATTATTAGGATAGATGCAAAAGATCATCAGAGAAAATTTTCCATCAAATTTGAATTATTGAAGAATTTATTTTCATCAATCATTTCATTTTCAGGTAATTTTTATTTATTGTTTGAACGTTTATAAAATTTCTTGCATGTTTCAATATTGACAAATATAAATAAAGATGCAGTATATGTTGTGGTAGAATATTGTAACATTTACAGGGTTTATGTAAAAGATACAAAATGATATCAAGGAAATATGTGTCGAGCATATAAAGATTTTATGGTGAGTGTATTTACATTATTATATTTAGAAAATATTGTATATACATATATTAAGTAAATATTGTACAGATATTTAAAAATATCTATTAACTATGTAGTAATTATCTAATAAATAGTGGGAGCAAGAAAGAAACCGGAGCAGGGTCCGTTTTTTTACTTGGTTAAATTCTGGTTATTTTTTTTACTTGGTTTATTTCTGGTCCGTTATCTTTACTTGGTTTAATTCTGTTTTTTTTTTTTTACTTGGTTTATTTCTGGTCCGTTATCTTTACTTGGTTAAATTAATAATATTTGACCAATAATTGGAATTAGAATATAATTTTGTAATCATAGATAACACATTAAAGGATTTAAGCAGAAGTTTTTTTCATCTTTTTACTTCTCGTTCTTCACAACTTCAAAATGGATCACGTTTTTTATCAATTCTTTCAATTAATGAAATATGCAAAAATTATGTATAATCATTAATATTATCACTTATAAGGTCGTACATTTATAAAATACTAAAGCAAATATTTTTTTAAACCATAATAAAGTATTCTGGTCCGTTATACTTTACTTGCTCCAAATATTGTTTAGATATTATGTAAATAACTAGTAAATAATGTAAAGATATTTAGTAAATACCTAATAAATATCTAGAAAATTATCTAATTAAAATTGTATAAATAGTCAGTTAATATCTAGTAATTTATCTAATAAATATTGTTGATATTAAGTAAAAGCTATAATAAATACTGTATGTATATATATTTATTAAACAATAAGTAAGTATCTAATGAATATTGTACAGATATTAATTGAACATTAAGTAAATAACTAATAATCATTGTATAGATATTCTTTAAACATTAAGTAAAAAAATAATATCAAATAAATATTTAGTAAAAATATATGAAACAGCTATGTCGGTAAAATATGTACATGTTAACATGAAGAATATTATTTGTATTGACTGTAAATAGATATTAGCTACATGAATGTTCTTCGCCGTAAGAGGTTATCCCTAGAGGACTATTATTTGTATCATAAAATATTCCATCCATTAATTTTGTTGTTAATAGTATCAAAACAAAAACTCTTGAACTTACACTGTTTGAACATTTAAAAAATCGGGATAAACACAATTGCACCATTAATAATCTCCCTAAAATTCTGCTAAATAATTGGCCTGCTTAAGTAGAGGAAATGTTTACAAGCGATGCTAAGTTGCACAGCAAGAAGTCAGTCACTGGGCTGATATGCCTTTAAGCATCATCCCATTTTAGGCCTAAGCTCATTCCCATTTTAGGCCTAAGCTCATTCCCATTTTGCAAAGTATGAGAGCAATTTTCCGTCAGAGAACTCAACTCTCACCATTTATCTCGAAGAGGAACCGACAGCGTTCAGTAGGTCGTGAAAAAATATCCTGAATAGTCTGGATAAATGGCTGGGCTTAATTTCTTGTGTAACTTTGCATACTTCAAGAAAAACACCAGTGAATTATCTAGGCGGGAAAGCTACGATGTTAACACACCGGTGGATTAGCTCGATGTTATCCTTAATTTATTCCATGTACTGCTGTTTAAATTAAATCCTGATCCGTACAGTGTATCCCATGATGTATACCGCAGATAGAAAAACTATAATTGAGCAAAATGACTTGTTCTTGACCTGTACAACAGGTCAAGTCATGACCTGACAACGGGTCATTCACTAAATAGATAATAGAATAAATTTATAATATTTCATCCAAAATCCAATGTAAAATTCAATTTTTTTGCTACTAATATAGTATTTTATGGAAAAACCATATAAAAATCAAATATTCAAGGTTGGTCAAACCTTAATATTCAATAGGTAAAGAAGGTCATTTCCCAAAAAGTTTAATTATTCTGTCCACATGTGACTTGATAAAAAATATAACGAGCAAATTGACCCTGTAAAATCACATTAACTCAATTTTTTCTCAGAGGGTAAAATAGGTTTTATTGAATTTCGATTAATTTTTCCGTTATGACAAGTTTGATTGGTGATATTGCAATAAAATTCATGAGCTTCATATTATAATCTACAGAGTACATACATAACAAAACACAGAGAAATTTCTATTCTTTGGACTGTACATGTGAGAACTTCTTAGAAAATTCATAGTGCATAAATATCTTTATATTATTATATTGAATATTTATAATAATGCATCACTTCTTCATATCTATTTCCTTTCTTTCTTCTTTCATACAGAAAATGTAGCAACGTATTGAGGAGAAGATGTATTGAAATCATCAGTTCAATCAGGAGTGAAAGTTATCTAAAGTCCACGAAAATTTAGGAAGGGACAATCTTCTTTGGCCCCACCATAACGTCTTCTCTGCGACATCTAACAATAGCTAACGGAGACATCATCTCTCCTATAGATCTACATTATTTATTGGCAATAAAGACAGTGGCAGAGTGACCTTATAGTTATTGTGATGGTGATATCACGGCAGTTCTAGGTGATACTTCCCACTAGTCACCTAGTTATTGTAGCGATGATATCACGGCAGTTTTAGGAGATACTTCCCACTAGTCACCTAGTTATTGTGGTGGTGATATCACGGCAGTTTTAGGAGATACTTCCCACTAGTCACCTAGTTATTGTGGTGGTGATATCACGGTAGTTTTAGGAGATACTCCCCACTAGTCACCTAGTTATTGTGGTGGTAATATCACGGCAGTTCTAGGAGATACTCTCCACTAGCAATGACTTAAAAACTTGCAAGTGGAGATAACATTTATCCCGATTGCTTTTGGTGGTTTAGAGCTAAGTTATGGAGTAATAACATTTCCTGAATGATAAGATAACTCTTAAAGGGAAGAGAATTAACATAGTGATGCTGGCGATTCTGTTTTGTGATTCTCATTCAGAGAATGGGGCACTCAACAAAAATGAGGACAACATTTTAATATAATGGACACAATAATACGTGGCCATCTTTATATCTTAGAGTGTTTAGTGGAAAGAAAACAGTTTTGGTGGCTCAAGTCATTGGTTTGAAGGTACGTTAACTGACAATATTATCAATGTTTAGTTATTAAATGAAGCTAAAAAAATATAGGAGCTAGAAAAATAAAATGAACATGATTAAATAACTTATCGTATCAAGTTTCAGTTAAAATGCATAATTCTTTATCTTCCACATTGAATTTTCACTAGAGTATTGGAGCATCTCCTTGCCATCATTTAGAGTCTGGCAAAGCAATCCTCTTCTCCTACGTCTCACTAACCATCTGTCAAATTTATTTCATTAACCCTAATCTTCCAAGGAGAACTTTTGAAGCCAATTCATCAAAGTTAGTTAGCAATCTCAGGAGTTTTCTTTGCTACATTTATATATTAGAAGATGAGATTTAACTCTATTGAACAATGAGCCAATTTGAAACGATGGACAGCTGAGAAATTGGGGAAACTTTTCCACAGGGTGCTCTCAAGGATTGAAACTTTAGTCGATTATAGTTTGGCCCGACTTTGTTATGATAAATGAATATTTCAAACATTTTATATCAAAATCTAAGCTTACTTAAAGTATTCTTTACGCTTTGGAATACCGCATAAGATTCAAATAGCAATAGAAATTCATTACATGCAAAGTTATAAGATATGTTTCTAGAATGAATATGTTTCATTTCACGACGCACAAATTCCATTACGAAGGTTATACAAGAAGTTTCAAATTGATTCCTTTTCTCAAATTATAATGATTTTAAATAAACTTAATTGAAGGAAAATCTTGTGTATGAAGCTACAATTTTATTCAAAAAGCGAGAAGAGTTTCGAAGGCCATAGCGACTTGTATTTCTTAGGTAAAAGTACGGATATATTCTATTGAAGATCCTCTCTCTGTTTCAGAGTTTTCCAATAAGGTGTGAACTGAGGAAGAAATATCAATAGCATTCGAAACAGAAGAGACTCTTTTCGGATGTAGTCGGATGTGACGTCTTCAGAATTTCAAATATAATGGTTATTTATAAAACAATATGGAGTCGAAACTTCAAACTTAGAACTTCAGTTCAATTATATTTTCATAACGATTATTATACAAGATATGCGCCATTATATTTTTTTCATATTTTTCAAAATATTTTTCGATAAGGATAAATATTTATTCAGTGGTGTTCTATAACACAATATTAAATAGGGGTTGATGATGTTATATAAATTTGATAAATATTTATTAATTTGTAATCCATGTATACTGTGTATAGGTTCAATCATGTTCATTATGTTTCAATTCATTCGAGTTATCTTCCATTTTCAGTCTAAGAGTTTGCATTAGATTATGTTTTTTATGAGTTACTTGAACCCCTTTGTCCACAGTGAGCCTGTAATTAACTTACACTACTTCACTAAAATTTCCATCGGGTAGCGAACTCTGTCTGAATACCTGAATTGTCCCACCAATCAATCGATCCAATCATCAGAACTTTCGGGTTCAAAGTTTTGGGCTTCAATTCGAAATTCCGAGTAAGTTTATATTTGGTGGAAGGTTTAAATAGCGTCAGGAAATGAGACAATCCAAGAGTCCAGGTTTCAGTCCAGAGTTCAAATTATGACTTTATGTTAGCAGTTTCTTGGCGAATGGAAATTAATGGAGAGTTAGGATGGAGATTGGAACTGAAAAGAACAAAATTGGTAATTTGGATTGAGAAAATTAGGTACGTTTCTAGTTCTCCACATTTTTGATTAAGTAAAAAATAATACCTAATGATTATTATCTAACTTTTAACCTGCAGATATCATGGACTCCAATAAAAATAAACAATGATAATTATCAATAATTTCCTTATATGATCAAAAAGGGGAAACGGTCCGAAAAATCTGAACTTACCTTATTTTTATGAACAATAAATTAAAATAAATAGAATAGAAATTGTCAATCATTCAATTCTTCTGCTTCCACATAACGTAAAATTGTGCTGCCATTTGTAAAAACAATCTCTCTACTAATGTAAAATAACTATGAAGTAAGTAATAGCAATAATAACAATCAATTACTGTTGCAAGAGCTGTGCTCAATAATAATAAAAATACTCCATTTGATCTTAAATTGAAAAGAGCTTTCATTTCAATGGAATGAATTGCAAATGTTTTTGCTTTATTAAATTAGTCTCAGGATTCTGAACTAAAAACTGCCGAGAGAAATAAAACTTAAATTAAGATGATGAAAATATGCTTTTACTTTGAAACATAAGACATGTGCATCGAAAAGTATAATTTAGACACAGTCATCTTTTTAACTTTTAAAATATCGTTACTCAAACTGATGAAATCGCGGTACTTGGACACCCACAATACTCGGAAAGTGCTTCTAACACTGTACTTGAACCAATCTGACTGATTTACCTACCATGATCTATTTTAAAGTTTCGGCGTTTGAAAAAAATACAAAATCATTATTTTTAACTTTAATTAAAAATTAAATATATTTTCTCGGAACCGTCCGATAGCTCTTACTTAAACATTTTCAGTCATCTTTTAACCTGTTCACCGCGACTGGGACACATATATGTCCCAATAAGAATTTAATAACTTTAAATTGACTAAAGTACGTCCGATTTTCACATCGAAGTGCTTGAAATGCGCCCTCATGGCTGTGAAAGAACTCTGCTACACTTTATGAACCACTAATAGAAATATAGCATATAAAGTGTAACATTATGTGAAATGAAAGGTGGAGGTGTTGTGAGTTTATATTCAAAATGTTAGTATATTTGCAATATCTTCTGGCTTATAGCCATAGTTTGTACTCATTTTCATAAAGAAACAGAGTATAATTATACATTCTTGTGTACTATTTCCGAAAGTATGAATTATATACCAGATATTTGCCCAAAAGGAATAAATTAGGTTACTGACACTCTATTTTTTAAGGTAAAAACATCCCGAACCGAATCATTATGACATATGAATGGTTGCTTTTATTGTTCAGGAGTTTGATTTTCAATGAACACATATTAATTATTATTTTTATTTGAATAGTATGACATATACCTACGTCCCACTAGTCAAGTGCCGTTGACCACAAGATTGAAAATTGAGAAAAAGGCGGCCATCATTCTAGAAACATCTAAACCTATCCAAGAAAAAAACTCGTTGAGAAATTCCAATCTCGAGCAGAAAAAAGAAGGGTTAAATAATCCTGATGATGAAATACTATGGATATCATACAATATCTACTATTTACAGTCAATACAAATAATATTCCACTAGGGATGAACTCTTAAGGTGAAGAACATTCATATGTTTAATACCTATAGGGTGCGGAAAAAGTCCTCGGACAACTTTAAAATGTGATGATTCCGAATATAGTTGATAAAACTACAAAATGTTTCATAATAAAGTTGACAAAGAATTTTTTGAACATTCATACACAATTTCATGCATTTTTTTCTCTTGTTACCAGAAATGCATACTGAAGTCTGCTACAGAAACCCTCCGCCGCTTTACACAGGGTTTATCGAAGAATTTTGGCTCACGCTTTCTAGAGGTCACTCTTCAGAGCTTCGATTTTTTTTTTTTTTTTTTATAGCAAACTTTCTTTAAAGATCCTCTCCAAGCAAATATTTTTATTGCCTTATTCAACGAGGATAATGTTTCTAATCATTTTGCTGCAAACTGCATCGAATTTGGTAGCTTATTTTTAATTTTATATGCTTTTGAAGATTTTTATAATCAAAACTCTACAAAACCTATTTTACTTCCGACTTACTAATTTAAGAAAATTTTAGCCTGAAGAAAAAGAATGTACACCATTTGTTTTGATTGTCAACTAAGTATTAGATTTAATAAATCCATTTAATATTCGTGTAAAGGAATAAAATTGAATGTACTTATAATAGAAACGTTTGTTTACCTTAAGAAACAATTAATATCTAAATTAAAGGCCGAAAACGCATGGTCTGTTTATAAAATTCAAATTTGTAATCAAAACAAAGAGTGTACAATCTTCTTCTTGAGCTTCAGCTTTGTGATTCGCTCAATTGTTGCTCACAGAGTATTAAAAATCTTTAAAAACCAATTATTAAATATATACTGAACCAAATTGTATGCGATTTGCAGAATAATGATCGTAGACCTTAGTTCTATAATATCATGTTATAAACTCATAATTTTCCCGGAGCCTGGAGAGGACCTTCAAATAATTGAAAAAAAAAACAATTATTGGCCCATAAGAAGAAGCACAAGCATCTCATCCAAAATCGACCAAACACAAAAGTCCATCGGATTCAGAAATGTTTATGTCTTTGCAGTGTCTTTTATGGGTTCATGATGTTCAAGAGTCATAGTTGTTTCAAATTACGAATATGTGCCCAATTTTGCAACTTTGGAACAAAAATCAGGGAAAACATACATGTTATGTATATGGAATCCCATACCAAAACGGAAGAAGGTATCTGACGTCTGAAACCCGTTAACTTCGAGTCAGGAAGATATGCAGATGATTCTAATGAGGGATTGCTTAGACAGTGACAATTTTTTCATCAAAGAAACTGATATCGTACGTAGTACGAGAACGGAGTAAGAAATAGGTTAAGAAGAATCTTCGCTCGAGCTAGTCCGTTTTCTTGAGGTCTGTGAGGTGCTGACGAGTTTGCATTTAGAGAAGTGACAAATTCTAAAGTGTTTTAACAATATTCTTCCATCGTCTTATATATAATATTCCCAAGGAAGAGACTCACATCTCTTCCAATGATCTCTTTGGATTGTGCAGGACTCGGGCTCTGACAGCATTACCGACTTTTTGCGTCCAAAAAAATCGCACTCTTCCAGTTCAAGGACAATTTTCAGTAATTTTGAATTATAACAGTTTAGTATCTTTAAGAAGCTTCTCTATCTCAGAGTTTGTCTGGCTTGCACGATGGAGCTCAGTAATGGCTGCACAATTATAACTCATATTTGGAATTAAAACAAAATTGAAATGAAATCTGTAACATGGGGCTTGTTGTGTTTCCTAACACTGAAAACATAGCGCACATAAGTATTGTAAATTTTTAACAGGCAATAAATTTAGTGTTGAAATTTGTATAAGGACTTTATCCGCACCCTGTATAGTTCCTTCAAAAATATATATTTTATCAAAAATTAAATATTTAATGACATAATTGGATGAATTTAAGTCGGATATCAAATCCAAATAATCATTTTTATTGAAAAAAAAACATCAATTGTAATTAATTCATATGGTTTTGTTATACTGATTGTTCTTATGAATACGTATTATTAAAAAAAATAGTAACGCAGATTCAATAAAAGATTTTTGCAGTCCACCTTCAAAATATTTTCTATCACACCACAGAAAATTTTCATGGTGAGTGAACGAGTAACTCGTGTGCAATTATAATTTACCGCTCAAACGGGTCAGAAAAAAACAAACTCAAAATATTTGAATTTAACTTACAAATTCACCTAAATTGTGCAGCAACAACATATTAGTTATTTAAGCTACTGAGTATATAATTTCCTTCTTTCTGGTACTTTTGTCTTGCAAAATTGTTCAATGTTTAAGATTCTCTTTGCCATGGTTAAATATTGAGACTAATTATCATTACTAATTATTCTTATACTAAAACTAATTATACAACTCAATGGATATTTCAATTTAACATTAATCAAAGTTTTCTCATTATTGTTATAAGGATATAGGTACTAATAGGTAATCTTATTGTTTTTTTTTTTCTATCCACACTGTAGAAAATGGTAAAGTACTCTCCGAGATACCCCATTATTCTAACAGGGTATAACATTGAAAAATCAGTCATTATTGTTTCTTTTTTATATGAAAATTACAATTTAATTAATTAATAAGTAATTAAATTTTCTTTGAAAAATATAATAGGTATTAGGTAATTTTATAATATAGATTCTAATAGAAGCAGGATTTCTAATAAAATTAACAATTAAGATATGAACTTATTTAACTCTTTAAAAGAATTATGGAGTGTAGCTATAATAAAAACACAGCTTTGATTGATAAAATTATAATTGCTGGTTATTTTATTATTTATTTACCATATATCTCTTGAATAGCAGATGTATTTTACAATATAAATTAAATAGGTAACTTTTAAGTTTTAACTAAATGTTGGGTAAACAAACAAAGAGCTGATATGACATGCTAGCCAATAGCTAGATACAAAATTATGTTAGATTTTCGATAGAGGGCTGCAGAACATATTTACAGAGTACTCTGTCATTAATACGTAATAAGTAATAACAGTGTTCTGCAATGATCCTTCTTAGCCACTACACGGTACACTGGAAAGATCCTTCTTAGCCACTACATGGTACACTGGTAAGATCCTTCTTAGCCACTACACAGTACATTGAAAAGATCCTTCCTAGCCACTACATGATACCCTGAAAAGACCCTTCCTTGCCACTACATGGTACACCGAAAAGATCCTTCCTAGCCACCACATGGTACACTGAAAAGATCCTTCCTAGCCACCACATGATACACTGAAAAGATCCTTCCTAACCACTACACGGTACACTGAAAAGATCCTTCCTAACCACTACATGATACACTGAAAAGATCCTTCCTAGCCACTACAGGGTACACCGAAAAGATCCTTCTTAGCCACTACACGGTACACTGAAAAGATCCATCCTAGCCACTACATTATACACTGAAAAGATCCTTCCTAACCACTACACGGTACACTGAAAAGATCCTTCCTAACCACTACATGATACACTGAAAAGATCCTTCCTAGCCACTACATGGTACACCGAAAAGATCCTTCTTAGCCACTACACGGTACACTGAAAAGATCCTTCCTAACCACTACATGATACACTGAAAAGATCCTTCCTAGCAACTACATGGTACACTGAAAAGATCCTTCCTAACCACAACATGATACACTGAAAAGATCCTTCCTAGCCACTACATGGTACACCGAAAAGATCCTTCCTAACCACTACACGGTACACTGAAAAGATCCTTCCTAACCACTACATGATACACTGAAAAGATCCTTCCTAGCAACTACATGGTACACTGAAAAGATCCTTCCTAGCATTCCTTCCAATTTTCAACATTTTATTTTACATTTCATTCACCTTCAATTTGGTACCTAGATTACAATTCCCTACTTCTCTGTTGGATATCAAGATGGGAGATAACACCTTATCATTTTACCTAGATAGCTTATCTCGCATCACCGCACTCATTAACAGGTAGCGAGTCTTCCAGTGTCAATAAGATTGAATACTGTGCACCATATAACTACTAGTCCTATTATCTTTAATTAGTAATTACCATTTCAAGGTTAATGTTTATTGGTTATGGGATAACGCTAGCGCTAGATGTATGTTTTTTCAATGTGGGTGACGTTAATTACTCGAACAGTTATTTATACTCAGAGTTTAGAGTAGCCACTAGGAAACTGTTAATGTTAGTACTCCTTTTCTGAGAGTTTGCTGTTTGCAAAAGATTATTGAATTCAAAGAATAAATATTATCTTCTAGCATATGTTAATTGGAAATTTCTGAATGTCAAATTGGTTCAAACCTCATGGTTTCAGAGTACTATTTGCGTCCGATACTACCTGTGTGGTTGGCTTTTTGGGTGTAGGTCATAAGCCCCCCCCCCCCCCGGGTCATGAACCACCTGTCAAGAGCCCCCCCCTGGTCACGAGAACCTCCCCCCCCCCCTGTTTTTTAATACTTATTTTTCTATATTATATAATCCTTATTGACACTTTTGTAGTTCATTACTGATTAAACGTAAAATATATGTATATCGAGGGGCGTGCCCCCTCTCCTCCCGAACCCCCCTGCCAGGTCATTAAACAATCATGAAGTGTGCAGTACAACAAACTAGCGGATACAACACAATACATTAGTAACTCTCAATTATTTCTATCTAAGTAGTTCTTCATTTGTTTAACTAGATAAACAAAGATTAATAAAACAGGGAGGGGGGGGGGGCTCGTGACGGGGGGGCTTATGACCTAGGAGCGCTCATGAACGAGGGGTTCGTGATCCGGGGGGGGGGGGGGGGGGGCTCTTGACGGTACTCCGGTTGCCTTGTACCTATTTCTAGAATTGTAGTTTACGACCATCACCAATAGAACCATGTTCAGATTTCTGTGTCATGTTATTTAATGATATTAACAACTCAATTATTATCAATATTTTAAAGAGAAACAGAATAGGTAATAATGCATTTTCACTATGCATTCCAGATATTTTTCCTTATCAAAGTAACCTTTAACTAAGCAAAATGAGTGATCTGATTGTAGCGCCAATAAGTCCGGTGTTCCGCCACTTTGCCATTTCCTCGACTGCCTTGGCTTTCAAGATGTCTCTCATGTCCTTTCTAACATCCAGGAAAAAGATCCAAAAATCTGTGAGTCATACAATATCTTTGCTAAAAAGGGGAATAAGTCCGATTGAAGAAGTAATACCTATTAAAGGGATGCTACTTAAACAAATATATAGATAAATAGAAAACTAATTAAATAGGTTATGATTATTCATCAAATTATACTATAATTTCACTCAATCCACTTTACTGTGAAAAAATACTATCCTTTGCTCTATAAAATATAGCTGGTACAGCAACGAAAAGTATCACTCAAATAATTTTCTTCCACCTTAACATAGTAAGTTAACGAAGTAAGAATCTAAATTTCGTAGATAATTCGTCTGAATCATAAGCAAAATTAGACCTATCAAATTTTGAGACTGTAAGACCAGTTCACCATCTTCAACCTAAGTCAAATTTATCTACTCCACTTCCCCAGAT
>CANNZV010000729.1:44275-274036 GCA_947561585.1 Caprella mutica
CTTCCCCAGATTATTTCCAACCCCGAAGATCGTTGCTTGAGAACAGGTAGTGTTAAGCTGGATGATGATGACGTGTTGAGGATTCAGAGGTGACTATTTAAATGTGTAAAACTGTGATACAAAGAACTTTTTTGTTGTGAATAACTTTCTTAAATTACGTTTTACATGCAGCGATTGTTAATTGCGATCATCGCCCAACTATTATCCCTGAGCGCTAGTTCAATGTTATTCCTATGGGGCTGTTCTGCAACGATCGATTATCGCGGAACACTAATTCAATGCATTCCTATTTCTGTAAGCAAAACGTACCATTAGTAGAATTTAGTGAAAGATTAAGTAAGCGGTTATTATTCATTTCGGTGTTAATTAAAATGACATTAAACAATCGAATATTAGCTACTTAATGTAATATTATTATGATCTATATTTTCAGAGCTCACCGCAACGACCTGGAGAACATCTCGTTATTCTTTGTAGTGGGAGCTTTCTATACAATGACCAGTAAGTTGTTGAAGGAGAATTAGGTACCATCTTCCTATATATATACAGTAGAATTTCTCTATAGTGGACTCCTCTATAGTGAATGTAGATTGTTGAGTCCTGAGTGAGAGAAATACATCTCTATATAGTGAACCAAATATTTTTTAGTCTGGTAAATGGCCATCAGTTTTATGATTTATGGCAGACTAAAGAAAACTTTTTCACTATATGGGGTGGTTCTCTTACTTAGGACTCCATATTCACTATGGACGAGTTCTACTGCAGTCTACAGATTTGATGTGTATTAGTAAATCTTCCCAATTTCGAAATTGTTCGGTTTTTTTTTAATCAGTTCCTAAAAAATGTTTAATTTGCTTATTGAAGAATAAGCATCATTCATAAAGTCCAGTACAGGTTTTACAGATTTAAAAAAATAATTTCTGTACCTAAACCTTTACTTTGAGGTATTTAATCACGTAGTATTGTGAAGCCGAATAAAAATTCTGTCCAAGAATAAGTTGAAGTCAAATTAGGTATTCACTCTGTAGCATCAACGTGATTAAGCTTTGACAGCTAATTGGTTTCTTTCATTCTTTGACTATCTATATCTGACATTACTTTATTTTTCAGAGCCATGTGAGAAGGTTGCCTTAGGTTGTTTCTACAGCTTCACCGCTGCCAGGTATCTCCACTCCTTCAGCTACGTGAATGGCGTGAACCCATGGCGCAGCGTGAGCTACCTATTTGGTATGGGCATCAATGTTTACATGATGATCAAAGTCTTTAACCACTTCCTCTTCACTCTTCAGTGATTTTATGAGCAATATCTTCCAATAATTAGGTTTTGAAAAGTGCCATTTAAAAATGATGTTAGCAGGGTAGAAAAATAATAGCTGATAGTAGGTTACAAAAAAATGTTCAATTTTTAGATAAGAAGTGGCTAGGAAGGATCTTATCAGTGTACCATGTAGTGACTAGAAATTTAAGTGTTCCGTGCCATTCACACTGAACGACACGGCACACTGTAAAGAATTAGCGATACTTCCTAGCCACTTCCAATCAGAAACTGAATATATCTTTTTAACTTTCTATCGATAATGTGTCATATGGCTTTTGTGTTTTTACACTAACAATCATATATCTTATTCAAATATACTCATATTTTAAGAAATTAAATTTGTATTGAACCTGAATTTTATGGCAAGCTTATTTTTGGACCAATTAATGTTGAGATTATCTTAATTATGTAATATTGTTCATGATAAGTCTGTATTATATTAAAAAAGCTGTATATGAATGTAGTTTTATTTTTTAATGATTGTTAAATTGTAACTGCTGAACTTCTTACTAAAAAACAAGTGTAATTGACGGTTTAAGTTCACGTCCTAGTTCCTTTAAGTTCAATTCCTAGTTCACGTCCCTATTTCATTTAGGAACGTGAACTAGGAACCGATCCAAATACCCTCTTCCTAGCTCACATCCCTAAATGAAATATTGGGACGTGAACTAAGAAGGGGGGTATTTTTAAATTAATAATTTTCTTATAATGATAATCATTTAAAAACAAAAACAAGAGTATATATTTGTTTTCCAAAACGATATTCTTTAATTTGCTGAATTTCAATTTCAAAGATTCCTTTTTAATTTTATTCGTAACTGTAGTTAAGATACTAAATTTTCTGTCAATTAATATTTATTAGTGCAATATATTTTAATCAGTTGAAAGGTAATTAAATTAAAGATACCCCCTTCCTAGTTCACGTCCCTAAATCAATTAGGGACGTGAACTAGGAAAAAGGGAATTTGGATCGGTTCCTACTTCACGTCCCTAAAGGAGACGTGAAGTAGGAATTTACCGAAAAATCATATGGAAATGAAATATTCTTTTTCGGTGTGAATGACCAGAATGGTCATGACAATAGCCCGGACACATGACATAAAGTCCTAAAATGCAACAATGTCCGAAAATATCATAAACTCCTAAAATGCTACGAATTCCTATAGTAGGCAATTTATATTATGAAATAGTTTGGTGACTCAGTAAAGTAGGCGAGTTAGATTGGCTAATTTAAAAAATATAATTCAATCAATATCTGTCTGAATTATTATATTAATAGACTAGGGGAAGATGGTCATCAATGGGACACTGGGAACATTGGGACATGCCCAATAACTTTTTTATTTGAAGGTAATTTTTAACAACTTCTTAGTGGTAAATTAGGCACACTTCAGTGCATTCACTCGCATATTGCATTCAGCGGTTGGTGTGCAGTCAGCTCTGCTTAAAAGCGAAGACATATTTTAGAGGTGGGAAAACAAAAACAAAATTGTACTTTGTTCCAATTGTTATAAATTTATTAATTTAACATATTATACTTACGGTATTTTTCCATAATATTGAATAATATGTAAAATATGATCGTATGAAAGGATTGCCTTTCATATGGGACAGCAAATTTGGTGAACAATTGGACAGTGACATATTGTCAACCAAATTATCTAGTTATTCCATATGAAACAATAAATATCTATTTTTGATACAATAACGTGAACTGTAGCTTCAGGGCTTCTTGTAGAAATAAAACTTCCAGCTGAAGCGAGACTTTCGACCATTTTCAAGGGCTTTAGCAATCTGAGGTCATCACAAAGCACAGCATATAAAACAAATCTCTCATAATAAAAGAAAAATACGCAGCATGATTGAACCGAATACACCAGAGAAAGAAGAGCTTATTGACAGCGGTTCCACAAAAAAGATAAGGCCTTTGAAATCACTTAATAAACTATAAAGTATCCGTAGGGCGTAGATGGCCTGTAAATTCTTGTTCATGGTCTGGTACAAAACTCTTAATCTAACTAATCCATTCGTCTGAAGAAGTGGACGAAGATTTGCTCACTTGATGAACTTAAACCTGTACGGAAAACGTTGGAAATGAAGGTTTATGTTCTTGTAGAGTTTGATGAGCCTTCTAAAACGTATTCTGTTGGTGTAATTTACTAAGCCAAAAGATGAATACGAAATATTGATGTAAGGCGAAAATTCATGTGCAATGAGTCTCATTTTTCAAATGTTCCTGACATGGAATCGGTAAATCTAGAGGTCATTAAGCTGATATTGCATGAACCAACTATGTGTGGGACAACATAAACAGATAATTCGAACTTGAAATTCGACTAGAACCTCAACAATATAATAGTTAAATGAACTGTCCCATCGTTCATCAGGACATGTCCCATTGTTCACCACTACTGGTATGCAATGGGACAATTTATTTTGTTTTTATTTAATTTTTTTCTAGTCAACAGAAAATGTGATAGCATTCTATAGTTAGCTCCATTTTAAAAAGGAATATCTATATTACGTATGGTTTTTTGTTGTTCATATTTTGTCCATAGTAAATGAAATATCTATCTTTTTGTATTTATGTCCCATTGATGACCACCTTCCCCTACTATTAGTGCGCCTGCAGGTTTCGTTTAGTTTCTCTTATTGTGAAGTTGTCCTGAATTACTTTTCTCTGAATGTTATTCCTTATTCCTACTGGGTGTTCTAACTTCGTATTACCTAAACTTTTCCCTCATAACTGAGGTGAGTTAGTAAATATAATATCGTTCACGGTTCAGTAATGTACATACAAGTACATTTAAGCAAACTACAGGAATCAACTGATTATAATTGAAACGCTTCATCCAACTTTTTCAGGTAGTATAACAAACATAAATTTGTAGAACCACTGATACCTTCTATTGTTTCATACCTGCAGTTATCATTAATACCATTTATAATAACTGTTAATTTGCAATGATCATATACAGGAGGTGTTCGGGATAAATTTGACATATTTATACTTGGTTACGCTTTTCCGCAGTTTAGATATATTAACCAACATTTCTCATCATTTGAAAGCGTGAACCCTTCTTCATCCATATACAAGATGTCAGAGAGAATAGATAACTGGAACCCACCTGAATCATGGAAGAGAATAACTTGTATCATGATGATTCGTGCCGGTCAGCAAAATAAAAATATCATGATTGCTGCCCTATGTTGCCTGAACAGTGTAAAAACAATCAGGCATGAACCAGATACTTGCAATGGAGACTACGATTCGGCCCCTTGCCACACTTCTGGGAAAAGTCAAAAATGGTTGTCCGAAATTTTTTATGACTTCGCCAGTCCAAATGTTTGGCCTCCAAACTCCCCAGATCTTAACCCCATGGATTATTTTGTATGGGGCGCAGTTGAGAAAGACTCCAATTACTATGCCAGCAATACAAAAGCCCAGCTAATGGATAAAATTAAGCTAGTTTTACGCGATCATCGTTCCGATAAGTCCGGTGTTCCGTCACTTTGCCTTTTCTTCGACTGCCCTGGCTAGAATGGACATATCTGCCATGTCCATTCTAACCTCAAAGAAAAAGACGCAAAAATCTGTGAGTCTTACAATATCGGTCTTCTAAAAAGGGGGACCGATTGAATTTATAATGAAGGAGGTTATGATTATTCATCAAATTGTACCATAATTGTACTCCATCCACTTTACTTTGAAAAATGCTAGGTATCCTTTGCTGTATAAAATGTAGCAGGTACAGTAATGAAAAGTATCAATCAAATAATATGCAAAGTATAGTATTTCAATTCTTTAATTAGATGATCATTTCACATATTAGAATGTACCCAATTAGGTATTCATTTGTAATATAATTAAGTTAGGTAACTCCATCATTTTTCTCTTTCCTAAAAATACAAAATCTTAATTTCGTAGATAATTCGACTGAATCATAAGCATCATAAACCTAAATTTTTGAGACTAAATTCATCTGCAATACCAATTATTCCTTTAACTAAGTATCTATTCCACTTTCCCAGGTCATAACCAACCCTGAAGATGGTACCTTGGTAGGAGAAGGTAACGTTGAGCTCTATGATGAGGACGTGTTGAGAATTCAGAGGTGACTAAATGTGAAAAACTTTGATCGAAAATACCTGTTTATGATGTATAATTTTTTTAAGCTAAATTCAAATGAAAACTTCAGAAGTGGTTATTATTTTATTTTGGTATTTATTACAAGTGGACATAAAACATCAAATGTATTGAGATGTATTATTATGATTACAAAAGCTAAATTTTCAGAGCTCACCGGAATGACGTGGAGAACATCCCGATATTCTTTGTAGTGGGAGCTTTCTATGTAGTAACCGGTAAGTTATTGGATGAGAATTAGGTAGCACCATCTTCCTTTATCGAAATCCTCTATAGTGAATGTAAAGTACTGAGTGAGAGAGCTACCCCGTAGTGTGAACAGATTTTCTATAGTTTGCCATAAATGGCCATCAGTTTTAGAAAACTAATGACCATTTTATGGCAGACTAAAGGAAATTTGTCCACTCTACGGGCCCGGTAGTCCTCTTACTCAGTGCTCTAAATTCACTATAGTAGTTCTATTTTAATCTGTATGAACAACAAATCATATTTGTTGTGTATTTATAAATCTTCCTAATTTCAAGAATGTTTCTGTTATTTTGACCAGTACCTACAAAATGTTTGGATCTCTACAAGCTTTTCACTTGGGTGCATGATCTTGACAAGCTTTTTACTGGGGTGCATGATCTTAATTAGCTTTTTACTGGGGTGTATGATCTTAACTAGCTTTTTACTGGAGTGCATGATCTTAACTAGCTTTTTACTGGGGTGTATGATCTTAACTAGCTTTTTACTGGGGTGTATGATCTTAACAAGCTTTTTACTGGTGTGTATGATCTTAACAAGCTTTTTACTGGGGTGCATGATCTTAACAAGCTTTTTACTGGGGAGTATGATCTTTACAAAGTTATACTGGGGTGCATGATCTTAACAAGCTTTTTAAATGGGGTGCATGGTCTTAACAAGCTTTTTACTGGGGTCTATGATCTTAACAAGCTTTTTACTGGGGTGTATGATCTTAACAAGCTTTTTACTGGGGTGCATGATCTTAACTAGCTTTTTACTGGGGTGTATGATCTTAACAAGCTTTTTACTGGGGTGTATGATCTTAACAAGGTTTTTACTGGGGTGTATGATCTTAACAAGGTTTTTACTGGGGTGTATGATCTTAACAAGGTTTTTACTGGGGTCTATGATCTTAACAAGGTTATACTGGGTTGCATGATCTTAACAAGATCCAAGTGTTTAAAGAGGGGGTGCGTCTAATTTTCATATCAAATATTTTATCATACATAAACATTGATTTGTAACGGATATGAAATATTTAATCTCAAATCACTGTATTTTCAGAGAAAATAGGGTTTTTATTAGTTAACATAAACTTATGCGATCAACTCATAGATGGCGTTGCTTACATTAGAATAATCTTCATGAACGTTTATAGAATGTCTGTTTATCTTCAGAAATAAGCTACAAATGAATGAATTTGTGATTTATATATAATATACTAACAAATAAATTATTTTTACAGTTATAATTAATAATATTACGAGCAGATATACAAAAGTTTTTCAAAACAAGATGGCGTCAATGACTCGTGCAAAGCTTGTGCTATTTGGAACTAGATGGCACTTTTTCAAAAGGAATTAAAAGAAATTTCTCTGATAAGCATTATTTAGATGAACAGAGTATGTAATCATACATAATTAAATATGTTGATTTCATTAAAACACATATTAACAAATGTTTGATGTTACCGCACCTCACCCCCACACAATTTTGATGTTAAACGAATGCAAAGTAGGAATAAAGCATTTGTAATGTTCAATAAAAATCTAGTATAAAAGAAATATATCATCTTATATATAATAAATTTCTCACCAAATGCTAACGGTAGATGGCGCCGCAATGAGTGTCATTGGTTTACTAAATGAAACTGATAACACCATTTTTTATATTATCTATATTAAGAGGTAGAAAGTGAAGAGATGGCTTTTTTATTCTAATCGAAACAGTTTTTCACGTAATCTTTTCACCATTTTGACGCAAACAAAGTTTGATAAATTAATATGAAAACAAAAAATATACTCACGTACATACTAATGCAGCTAGTTTTTATATGAACAGTTTAAAAATTAACGAACATTCTAATATTACATAACTAAGTATTCTGAATTGATTTAAAACCAATTTGGCGAATGTTTGATTTTGATTTTTCTATCCCTTTAATTTGTTTATTGAAGAATAAGCATCACTTATCATGTCCTTTACATCATACATGTACAAAAACTAATTTTCTGTACCTATGCCGGTTACTCTGATGCATTTAATCACATAGTGGCAATGTATTTAAAAAACCAAATACAAATTTTGATCAAGAATAAGTTCGCCATATATTTTCAATTTATTACTTCAATGCTGATATTTGTGTAATGAGGGGCGTGCCACCCCCAATACCCCCCTGCCAGGTCATTAAACTATCATGAAGTGAGCAGTACAACAAACTAGCAGATACAACAAACTACATTACGGTTATCTTTGACCAAAATTGTTCAAAAAGCGTGAAAACACGAGTTTTTTCAAAGTTCCCAAACCTTCAGTAATACATAGGAAATGAATAACTTTAAACCCTCATATCTCAAAAACGGATCAAGTGTAGTTTAAGGACCCCAGCTCAATATGGGGTCCTTAAACTACACTTGGGTTGCATTGGGGTCCTTCAACTACACTAGGGGTATAAATTTTCCTTATTTACTTTCCTTATTTTTTTATAATTATTTTATTTTCTTATAATTATTTTATTTCATTAAAATGATTATTATATATTCATATGTTCGTTACGATTTCCTTTTATTGGGTAACCTTGTGTTATTATTTTCCAATATTGCTATCATTTTAACTAGGTAGTTGTCTTTGCTTCATCCATTCAATGGCCGGTAGTGGATCTTCACCGAGTAGAGGTAAAATTTCTGTTTGAAATGTTGCTCTGTCCATTTTTTTATTGCTCTGAACACCGTAGTAGAAGAATTAATTTGATTTGATTGTTAGTAAGACATGCAGAACACCGTAGCAAAAATACATTCAAAAATTTTACTTGGGGTAAACTATTAGTTTCTACAAAAAACGGTTTTGATTTTCAGATTCTATGGACAAAAATACATATAAAAAAATAATTTGAATTAAATTTGGTGGAGGTCGCCAAATGGGAAAGATCCGAATTGATTAATACAGAACACATCAATTAATGATATTTTCATGTACTCGTCATATAAAAAAATTATGTTAATACTATATAGTCCATATGGAAACAAAAATTTAACAAAGTACATACTCTATTAAACATTCATTAACTATATGGATAATTATTTTCTTTACTGTTTGTAGCTCACTTACAGATAAAACTCATGCAATCTTAGTATGGGATTATTTAACAGTTTTCAAGTCTAAAGTGTTCCTTGTACCGAAATACACCACCGTAGCGTCTGCCAGCAAGCCAGACAGGGAGAAAGGTCAGCTGTACCATCAGCAAGAGATCAATGATGGTTAGGATGTCGACTCGAATGGGAGGGAGGGATGGGGGGTAGTGTGTGTGTGTCGGCATCTGACACTTCGAACGCTGAGCCAATCTTTCAAGCATGCCAACATATAGCCACTAATGAAAGTTAAAAAATAACGCCATTAGAATAGCATCGCCATTCATTGACCTCGTTATATACTTTGACAGATATATTAAATTGATCTGTGTTTACTTAGAAGAAGCATGTGTTCGAATGCCGTTAGTGGCACTCAAGTACACAGGCTTTTGTGTCATTTTGTAGACTGTGCGCATGCGCCGGTGCCGAGAGCCAGAGATTCAGTCATAGAGTGGCGGTGAGCGGAGAAGCACAGAGGTGTATTGGCGGTGAAAGACCTCCGCCTGGAGAACTAAACAATGGACGGGGTTTTGATGATGCGACCTCCAGATATGATGTGAGTAATTATAAATTCCATTTGTTTAGTTACGCAACAGGACGTCCATATATCTTATTCCTAACAGTTGAAAAGAAGCAGGATTGAAATTTAATTGGCGCCACGGTGTTCTCGTATATCTTTTGCGGGAGTCAGGGCTGTTTGGGTGCCAGATGAGCGGTGTGGCGACGCGATCGATTTCCTTTTGGTTTCATTTTAATAAAAAGAAAATCTATGTGCAATATCAAATTGAGAATTTTAATATTTAATTCAAGCTTCTCAATATGCGTTTGTAAAAAAAGTTGCTCTATTTTGTTCTAGGTAGTTAGTAGTTTGCTTTATAACATCGTTGTACTTCGGCCAATTGATCATTCTATTTGTCTTTCATTTTTTAAATGGACTTTAATTTCAAATGAAAAAAATCTTTTCAAACAGAGTATGGAAATTTATTTGAATTGAAATTCCACAGCTTTTAACTATTTTTTTTAACCTGGAATGACCAACAGGCCTGAGAGGAGCGTTCCTGTGGGAATATAGATTCATAAACTTGACTTAATTTGCTGAGACTACGTGACTTTAATTGTATTTACTTGTCGTATAAATAAATATCAAAGTTTTATATTAATCATTATCATATTTGAAATTAAAACTGCTTTATTTCACATTTTGCCTCACTATAAATATAAAAATAAGTTAAATAACTAATATTAATGCAAGTGATTTTGTTGTTTGACGCAAAATGTGACGAGTAAGTGGTTGTGTTTCGCCCAGGCTCAAGAGACCCACCTACTCAAAAATGATATTGAAACTAAATCTTGTTTTTATGGAAAAATATTGTCTTAAGAAAAAACTAAGTAGAACAAAACATATTGCATTATTTTCTTTGATTTTTATAAGACACATGAATTTGTCATAGACAAATAAAGTGACGGAGTTTGAGCAACTCAAGTTGATATGTTTTAAAAATACACCTGATAACACATCTATAATAAAAACCGGACCGGCCAGGGTTAAATTATATTTTACGATTTACTATAACTTATAAACTATAATTATTCTATTTAAACTCTGTGCACTTTTTCTTTATTTAAATATTAATCAATTCCATCAACAAACTGTTAGGTAATTAGGTACCTACTTTCATAAAAAAAATATTATTTGCAATGTTTAATTCCTATTTTTTTTTAACTAATATGATTATGAAGAGGGATAATGTCATAATTATCTAATTATAATTATTAAGTAGCCTAATCAATTAAAATGTATTTTTCTAAATGTATTTATGGAAAGAATTAGAGGCATCTCCTTCGTCCATTAATAAGTATTATTATTATAGTTCACCTTAGAAAAAAAAACGAAAATTTTCTTTAGAGTGCTGCAAAGAAAACTTGTAAAATGTATTCTAGCGGGTACTGCATTAACTTAATGAATATTTAATGTTAATGTTAACATATATTAGTTATAATTTAACTAGTTATTATAAATTATATATAGTGCTTTTTTATGATTAATGATGTGATACCGTACTGGTTGTTATCTGTCCTCTAAATAATGATAAATAAATAATTTTAATTATTTTAAATAATTAAAATAATAATTTGAAAAGTCAATTTAAATAAATCTAATGATTTATTTTATGATCCAAATATCAATTAATAACATAGCTTTGTAAATATTTTTTATGGAAAATTGTCAAAGAATTTCAACTCAAACTATCTATAATATTTTTTTTAAATATCATGAAAATACGGTACATAAATTCACTTATTTATTTTTCTTCAACCAAATAAAAAAGAACCTCGTGACATTTAACTAATATTATATCGTATTGACAGCCTATGCTGTTTCTGTTTCCAATATGGGTTTTTAATATATTTCAATAATAACTATATATTTTGATCGCATTTTATATAGCTAGAGGTCATATAATTTTTTTTCTAATAAAAGGAAGAATCAAGTGATTATGCTAATTACACATTAAATGTTGAATTAAAAAGGTACCTACCTAGAATCTAGAGAAGTTTATATTATGGCTCGTTTAATTGAAAATGTGCTAGAATAATGTCCTCGATAGTTAATTTACTGGACCTATCAAATATTGTACCTATTTGAACGTAGCTACACAACAGTTTTTTTCCGTAAGTGCTTGAGTTAATTTACCTTTCCTGAATATCTAATTAATTTAAGCTTATATCAGGTCACCTAAACACACAGGACATGTTTACTAGATAACATCACATTATGTGTTTGTACATCATGTAAAATTTCATTCCAAGCTCAATTCCAGTTGACTTGAGCGATTTTCAGTCCGTACCAGAGTAGCAGCCGGTCACATATGGCTAAGAGTCTATGCCAAATGCCGTGGAGAATGGTCTCCTTTAAGAGAGACTTCGAGAACTTCTATTTTGCATCACTATGTCATGTACACAGTAGTCTAGAACTGCTAAAACTATTAGTCACTTGAGTCATGTACACAATAGTCTAGAACTGTTAAAACTATAAGTTCTACAAAAAATATGCGATTCAGTTATTCATCACTGCTACGGACTTTATTCAAACTGTTGATGTTTATTTTATATGTATGTGGATATAAGAAACTGATATATGATATGTCATTAACTCACGAATGAACTTTCAACAAACTTAAGCTACGTACACAGAGAATCCTCAGATTAAGACGATATACTATATGTATATGACGTCATAAATATATTTACAAACAATATTATTTAAGTTTACATAATCATAACAAAATATATATTACAGAAAAAATAGATTTTCCCAAATAAATTGTTATAATCAAAATTTCCTAATGTTTATTCAATACTAAGATTACTTGTACTATTTCCTCTGTAACTGATAAGTTATATATACCTTTATAAGCTACATAACATATACCTCTATTAACTTTAGGGGGTTACAATCAAGAGCCCCCCCCCCCCCAACGGTCATGCATGAGCCCCCTATATCATAAGCCCCCCCGGTCACTAGCCCCCCCCCCCTCCCCTGTTTTTTAATCCTTATTTACCTAGTTAAACAAATGAAGAACTACTTAGATAGAAATAACTGAGAGTTGCTAATGTAGTTTGTTGTATCCGCTAGTTTGTTGTACTGCACACTTCATGATTGTTTAATGACCTGGCAGGGGGGTTCTGGGGGTGGCATTCCTTCCGATATACATATATTTTATGTTTAATCAGTAATGAACTACAAAAGTGTCAATAAGGATAAAATAATATAGGTAAATAAGGATTAAAAAACAGGGGGGACTCGTGACCGGGGGGCTCATGACCGGGGGGGCTCTTGACCGGGGGGGCTTATGACCTACACCCATCATTGGCATAACTATGTACGGTGTACCTAAGTAGGATGTTTAAAATATTTGGTTATGTGACCTAATAAACATCTATAAAATATCACAGTTACCTATTTTAAATCTATGTAGCAATTACTACCAACTGGCCGAAATAGAACGAGTTTCACAACACAGTGTTTCACTTTTCTGCAACTGTTAAACATGTTGGAAACAAAGAGTTCATGTTTTCTGCATTTCAAGATGGCCGGGAGTTGCAGAACTGTGAAACGCATGAATGAGTTTCAGAAATGTTTATCTAAAATGATCTAAATGTTGCGTCGTGTAAATGGGGCTTTTTGGCTTCCTATTCATTTCTACTGCAGATCATGTGATCCTCAAGTGTACAAGCTAATCTGTAACTGATGCAGTGATACTACCTATCTATTTCTACTATAGATCGTATACAACTTATATATTTCAACTGTGGATCGTATACTATCTATTTAATTCTACTGTAGTCTGTAGATCGTATAGTAGGCTACTTATTATTTCTACTGAGGATCGTATGATCCCACATCAGCTCATGTTAATCTATAGCGAATACCTTACAATTTTTTTCTACTGTAGATCATCATATGGGCCACAGTAGTACATGCTAGTGTATGGTTGAGGTGTTGTTATTTTTTCCAACTAATAAAGGGGCTAAAATGGCCGCTATATGTGCGGTCCTGCCTATGTTTTTTACACAGCCTTTTTACTCCAAACTGGTTTCGGAAGATTGTATGTAATCAGGGGAATATCTGTAATTAAATGAACGTCAATTTGATTGTGTCTCTTACTTATTAAATAGGTCAAATAGGTGAAAACAATCCGTTTATCAACCTTTTTTGTATTTTAACTATTATTGAAGATTATGATTCTATATGCGTTAGATTTGCATTAAATTATAATAAATTAACAGATGAGTGATAATGAAATAAATCAATTCTGGTAGCTTTTCTGTATTTAAATTAATTCAGGTTTCTATTTATCCAATCCCTTTTGATAGACACTAATCTGTTTATTATAGTTCATTCTTAGCATGCACTCATTGGAGCAGCTTCCAAATTGGCACATTGTGAATCATTCAGGTTTGCAGATCAGACAAACAAAAGACATGCACAAATATTCTCTTCTTCCGTATTTAGAGAAGTTAATCCTCTACTAACCGGTCTCTTACAATTCATCCAGGGTAACCTTGAAGCCTAATGCAACACCGAATAGCTCCAGGGTAGCGAATACCCTTAATTCTTCGTAGTTCTAGAATCTAGATGTAGCATCTAATGCGTTAGCCAATTAGCTATTCAAAATGCTCGATGTTAGTAATTGTGTTGGTTCTCGAAATGAACAGACTCGAAATGGTGGTTACCCTGACCTTTTTCAATATGGCTTTGGCTGCGCTACTTTCCATGAAGTATGAACATTTATTGCAATTTAAAGCTCGTTATGCTCGCTTTTGCTGGTAATGAACAATGATGGGGCTTTCTTTTTGGTATGAAGCTAAGTGAAGCAGTGAAGCTATAGGAATTGAAAGGTTCAAACTAAAAATGCCCAAATCTACAAAACTGTTCTCGCTCAATTGAACTCAGCAGCCACGAGTCGTTTACTTTTTTCACTATCACTACCTAGCAACGTTCAGGTACCTAAGAAATTTCAAAATATAAGTCCTCTTGATAAGAAAAGACTCCTTCATCAATCACATTATCTCTCTAAGTATCTTGACAGATTCGTTAAAATAAGATAAAGACGACTGTGTTCATAGTTGACAGATAAGAAAAGTAAAATTGTTTTCTGTACATTGCACTACCTGTAATGATTTGATTAAAACATCTAGATGTCTTCAATTAATCGCATAAAGTTAGTATCGTTGAAGTGTACTTAAACAATAAGAGCTCTCCAAGCTAGTTTGTACACTGCAGAACAAATTGGCAAAGGGCCAGAACGGAAGGAGAAGGCATCTTTTTGTGCCCTCCTACCATGACAAAGTCATTTGTCTTCTGGTGATGTCATGCAGGCTATCACTCTAATGTTTTGCTGCATTTACCACTTATAAATTACTTTAAGCATATAGAATTAAGATTTTATATCGCTATGCTGCACCTACGTAAAGTTTCACAACTATAGTTAGAAGATTAGATTAGAAATACAATTTTTTTAACGAACTTATTTGAACTCTACGATATTTATTTGTATGTGTGAACATATTAAAAAAAACTAAAACTAAGTAGTTAGTTATCCGATTGACTGCTTAACTTACCGTACCCGTTGCCAAGTGGCTAATTAATGTTGGCTTTATAAATTTAATTAAAAGTTGATTAACTTTTCTTATTTCAGGAAACGATATAAAAAAAAATGAACTAGTAAATCTAAAAAATGATAATCACTTATAAATTTAGCATAATAACATTTTACCATATTTAATAAAGCATTAGACAGAAATTCAGGTTTCATTGTATGTCAGACTATCGAGCCATACAAGTTTTTTTCTGTTGTTTTTCTTCTAACAAATTAATGGCTACCTATATAGTTATCTGCAGTTGAGCGCCTTAGGTTCTACAGTCTATAATGACTAGGTATACCTACCCACACACTAGATATGCCGAGCAGACTTAGCGACGCTACCAGAATAATATTATCAATACATACTTTAATCAAATGTGCTAAAACAACCATAATGTTGCCTGAGAGAATTAGGTATATCGTAATTCAGATGAAATGGAATTCATTCAATATCGATACTCATGTAAATGGTCTTTCCATTTCATATATTCTTTACTGTAATTATTGATCCCTAATAAGCATAATAGTGAATGAAGCCTCATCACATTGCTTTGATCGTTAACTGCGCAGGATAGCTATCATTGCACCACATCCTTATACATACCTGAATAGAGTCTCAGACGGAGTGTCGCCTCTCATGTGCCAGCCATGTTGATAAATGCACCTGGCAACACAGTCTTGGCGAGTAAATCTAGTATACCTACCTACCCACTTATCTGCCTTTGTTTGTCTTATTTTATGTCAACTTTTGAATGTTTTGTAGGTTTCATTATTTATCATAGAAATTGGGATTCAAGACAGGGAATTAAATATTTCTGCAATCATTTTCGAAAGTTTTTTCCTCATGTGGAAGGGGTTTGACAGACCAGACATCACGTCGCCTTCTCGTGGTAGGTATTTCCTTGTAAATGAAATAGTTATTGTTTAGATTGATTTGAAAGGAATTAATTTTATAAGTGTGTCTATAATAATTAGTTGTATTGAATAAAAAATACTAGGTTATTGTGTGTGATGAGATTAAATACATTTAATTTCCAACATGTTCTTGTTTAAATGATTTAAATAAATATATAGTGTGTACATTTTCGATACTCAATATCATACTGCTAATATTTAATGTAGGTACTGTACATATTTATTTTGTTGAACGATGGAATTGCAGAAAGAAAGTGTTAATTTATTTTAAAAAGTGGAGATAGCTATAAATAATTACCAGTTTCGGCATACGCAACATCCTCAGAGTTATTCATTGATCATTGTATGCTAATGGATTAATGTTTATTCAAATATGCTAATCAATCAAGTAAGAAAGGAATCTCTATAATAAGAGATGTAGGTAACTTGTTATTGTGGTACAACTAAGTACCATATGGCTTCAGCCTTACCATGATCTAAGTATAAACCAGTCCCCTGACATAAATATGATATAACTAACTTTAAAATAAACTGTGTGGGTGTTGTTAATTGATATCAGAACCAAGAATATATTTGGGAAATAATTTATAGGTGAAGGTGGCAACGTGGCGTAAAATCATAAACCAAGTGACACTCCCTTACGTTAGCTAGGTACTGCTTGTAGACAAAGCTGTGCAACATTTAATAGGTACGATGGAGTGTTGTTGATTAAATTCAATCTAAAGATTTACATTGCTTTGAATATCTTTTTATGCATTATCTTTGGGTATATCCTTGAACTACGTACTGCCCTTATAAATTAATACACTTGAGATACAAAAGATATTAAAAGTCAAGTATCATAAAATGAAGATTTCCAATAAAATAATAGTTATTATTATATTATATAACTAGTCTCATATCTGCTATACACGTATAGGAAATAATTTTCAAATATTGTATGATGAGACTTTCATTTAATATTTTGTTTTACAAAATTCTCAATTTCACAGCATTTCAAAGATAGATTAAAGCAAGTTGCTTATCTTTAAAGATTGTGTAGCCTTATCTTTCAAGATAAAGCTCTTTTTTCTCTCTAAATGAATAGAATTAGATTAATAAATTAGTTCACTAATTTAGTATTAGAATTTTTCCTATTTCTAACATTCTCATAATTCGATTTACTCATTGCTAGTTTCAATTAAAAACAAACTATAAACCAATAACAGTTGCAAACATTTCCTGTCGATTAAGATTTGTTTGTAAACATGCACGCATTAATATCAGATGGTAATCATAGATGGCGCTTCTGGATGGCACTTCGATCTCCTTTTTTCACTAAATTTTCACCAAAACTCTTTTTCTAGAATTGGTTGACTCTTCTAGAGATGAGTATTAAAGAGTTTTAAGCCCTTTATCTTCATAATATCACTTAAGAAATTTCATTTATCACTACCTAGTACCATCTTATTTATCTCTCATAATTGTCGCTAAATGGAGACCTTCTTTTTCTGATATGCTATCACTTTAATTAATGTCAGTGATATCAGCAAGTACAACAAACCCGTTTCCCATTTAATCTTTTTCTTGTTAAAAGCATTCAGACATTAGCTAGAGATTTCACTTATGAGATTCTGAGAACTGTTGTCAATTAACATCTTAATAAACTCAAAATAATTACACATGGGTGTGTAAAGTTGGTATGCAGTTAGTTATACAATGAACCAGGTGAACATTGTAAACATTTACCTCACGCATGGTGGTACGTAGCTAGACTTTATTCTTTATCAAATCTTTATTCGAAACAAATGCTATTTTTCTTATTTAAATTATACATTTTTTATCGAAAACAACTTCTCAGAATATCATAATATACTTCGTAGTCTAATTGTTCTGGGCTAGCTTTCAAATTTATTCTTTTAAGTGTTTTTTTTTTTTGCAAAAAAAAACTTGAGGCAAGTACGTAATTTCATAATTAGGTTCATAAATAAATCTTATGGTAATTAGGTAAGGTTTGACTTAGGTTCAGATCTATGGTATAGAACTAGAATCTGTCTATAGTCTAGAGGGTCTCGAATTTTTTTTAGCTGCTTAAAATCTTTGATATCCAATTCCAAACACCGATATCAAATGCAGCATCCAAAGTAAACTTTCATATAAAACTATTCAAAATCCTAATGCTATTCTTCTGACCATCTAAAGAAATGCTGGCAAAATCTTTTTAAGTTAAATATTGGCAAAAGATGGTGCAGTTACTGACATTATCTAAATTTATTATGTCCTACAAGCTTGCAATTCTCTTTTATTGGATATGTGGTAGTGATTTCGCCTCCACCCTATGAGATCATACTTACACCTTAGCAAGAAGTGGCTTCTGAGGTTGTTAGTTCCTCTGGCCTCAGGCACTGATGCCAAGCCCATACATATTACAAGACTCGTTCTGACTGACAGAGACTGCTGAGCCAAAAAAAGATCTCCACTCCATTTTTGTGCTCTCATAAATATCACAAAACTTGAATCTTTACACGTGAGATGAAATCTCAGTTTATATAAACATGAACCAGAACAATAACATCCAGACCGATGTAGCCTACTTCTGGCATACCAATAGAGAACAAAACATGCACCAAAGTGGCTGTCAGTTAGTGTCCAAATTGTAACAAACAACGACTTGCCTCATCTCGATTTTGCATTCGCACATAGCATATTGAATTCTCAAGTTAAAAATACTCGCTGATACATCTACATCGACTAAATATACTCTGTTCTTTGAAGACTCGATACTTTTCCATATTTTTAAAATAAAAAGAAAAAATGCTATAATGGAGAACAAAAATTTAAAAGACAAAGTTGATAAGTTGATAATCTCTAAATTTAATGATGGATTTATCATCATCTTATTGATTAATAATAAATTGAATGAATATCTTGTCTAATACCTTGACCTTATATTTTTTGTCTAAAAATATCTTATATAAAATGATTAAACCTAAATTGTTCCAACTCTTATTTTCTGAACCTTTCTTATTCGGATTAACTAAAGTGTATACTTCTCAAACTTTAGCAAGTGTTCTTTTAGTTAGCTAGTTCAGTAAATTTTGCCTCAAACCCTCCTGTCATCGCGAAAGACTGTAATTTTATGTGTGATGGGTGGGCGAAAGACAAAAAAATGCATTCGAGTTGGGTGTAATGCACTCTGTAGACCTCTCGCAAAATAATGCCTTCAGCTGAAAACCATCAACTCCATCTTAATGGCATATCCATAATTTATCACATCTTTTTGGGTAACAAACAGCAGGAACTTATTCATGTGCAAGTAGTTTTGAAGTTTACTTCAAAACACTATTTAGATAAGAAAGGTTAACCAGCTGATATTCAGGAAAAGTCTATTCCTGATATTTCTTTAGTTCAATGAAAACACTTTGGTTGGAGCAAGTAGCCTTCTTCTCCTTCGTTCTTTGTGGAATTTCCCGTTCTAACTATGATTCTAATGGATTTTTATTCTTCTTAATATCTCAAATTACACTCAACTTACTGATATGAGGTGCAGCTAGCTAACAGCTTTGACATTTAGGCTATCATGTGACACATTGGTTCGCACTCAGCAGTATTCTCATTACAGTATTTTCTTGGAACTAATTGATATTCACATCATGGTCTCATAGAGGATACAATTTCACCAAAAAGTTAATGTAATTTATTCTATGAGCACAAAGGCACTTCAACAATTAAGATAATTCGTATGGAACTTTTGATTCAACGACCACTTACATAGAATGATAAATATTCAAACAACTTTCCTATGTAATAGCATTGTGATGAAACTGATGATATTTTAATGAAACATCACTGATTGTTATTGTGTAATTCATCATTTTAATGACATAGCTATATACCCATACTGTCGTGCAATAAGATTATCGTGAAAGATATATAATAGCATTTTTTATAAATAAAAAATAGAAATAAGAGAGATTCACATATAGGTACAAAGTTCAATGCTTTAAAGTGTTTTATTTTCAGAACAGAAAAAAATTCAATCTAAGAAATTTATTTTCAAGAAAAGCATGGAGTTTTTCGTTAATGTTTAGAAACATTTCTATGTACTTTGATTATTGTAATTTCACATGTTTTTTTGTAAACTGTTCACTTACAGAAGAAACACAATTAGGAAGGACTTCATTAGAATGGTTGTATAAGTTTCGATGTATTGTAGGTATATCATGTTACCTACTAAGAAAAACAAGATGCTCCTTGTTGATTTATAATAGGATCGATAATGAAGGTCAGCCTATTTCATTTTCTATTGCCGAACTTTTGAAACTGGTTGAAATACGCATAGATTGTCTGTTCCTGTGATTGACAGCTTTATGAACATAAAAGAGACTAACCTGAACATAGTAATAGGAAAAAGATTGATAGTTTGGACACTTAAGACTTAGGAACGTGTGGAAAATACCTTAAGCAAATAGCACACTTTAACAATCAAACTCTAAATTACATTCTTATCTTGTGATTGATGTGCCATAAGAACAGCTTGACTTCAGTTAAAACTCTTCATGCAATCTATATAAAACTCTGATCTCAAGTCTTGGCTGATTATTCAATCAATCTTCTCACGTCAAATATGTGTACAATATATTTTGTGCTTGCTTGAGTTCATTTAATTAATTATGTATTCTTGATTAAAGGCATAGTCAGTGATTTATCAATGTTAGTAGGCCATTCACTAGCCATAGTGGCAATTTAAATCTCAGCAACATTTGAAAATCTTTTAGATCATGATAAATTAATATATTGGCTGATGCATACATAGATAGAGTATCAAGTTAAAGATTAAATGGCCGGACAGTTCTGGGCTAAAACTTAAGTTTTTACTATAGGGGCTCTATACAATTTTTAAGAGTTCAGATCAATGTCTCATTAAATTAAGGAAAAATCAATTTACTATTCTTTCACTAGTGTTCCCCTGACAGTATTTATGAGCTACTGAGGTAGGTAGGTACCTAATTTGAGGTAGCTATCGAGAGACTAGGTACCTAGTTATGTGTCTTCCACATAGGTTGACTGCAATTATCTATTTACGGCTACCCATTATCGTATTTATGGGACTCTAATTTTGGCTTAGGCCGCATAAAAAGATACAATTCATTTGACAGCTTAATTTTTTGCTGAAAAAAAAAAACGCCAAATATGAACGGTGAAAGAGTTTCAGTACTCTACAGCTACCATTTAGTTTATTTATAAAAAGTACACGTGCTCTGAACCTATTTCTTGTCAATTTATTTTCATTATTATTGAACTGAGATTTGACATTCATTATCATCCATATCTAAAATTAATTATAACAACAGGCTTTTAGATTTAGCATCAGAATTATATACCAAATGAATTTATAATTTATAAGAGTTAATTTGGTTACTGCCTGGCTTTATAAATCCACCCACTTAAAAAAACACACGAGTGCAAGAATTTTTTTATATATCTTGGATACAGTGTTTTAATGAATTAAAGATAGCCCTATTCTATTATATAATTTATTACTAATTTACAGTCAGTTTGCAATTCTTTTACTCTTGGTATATTTTTTTATTCTGTCGGCAAAGTTTCCATATTCGTATTCAATTTCCGAGCAGCAAACTAGATAATTTAATAACCATTCCCTTCTCGTGACATCACGCCTGAATTCAAAAGCATATCTCTCAAGTGCTATATGCTCGCCTAGCTGCACCACAAAGTTATTCAGAGAGTACATGTCAGAGGAGGTTTAACAATGAAGCTTGTTCAGATCGTATCTAGAATAGATATTGTGGGCTGTCAGTGCCTTGCAAAAACAGGTTGAGCAGGTTTAGAAACTCCTGCAGTCATAACCGCGTTCTGCCCCAAAGTTACCTCTGATGCAGCTCATTAGAATGGTTGCAGGCGTTACCTAACCTAGGTTCTGGTTTGTCCAAACACTCGCGGCAAGTGCCGGGCTGTTTTTATGCATCTTCTGTTCCATTCATTCACCAATATCTCTGGCACAGAAATATGCCGGCGTCATCATTTGGAATTAAAAATGCCATCTCCATAGCTCTTGTCATTGAATGCATCTGTCTATATTATCTATGGGCATTTATCCTCTCAATTCTAAGGAGGCATTGTGTTCTTTGCTAAAATGTTTGCTCAGCTTTGCATCAACTATTGGTTACAGTGATATTTTCTATTACTATTTCTTAAACATTAAAATTTCTTTTGTAAATCGATGATGTAATCTAAGATTCCAAGTAGAAGGTATTATCAACTGATGGATACATTTATGTATTTACTATTATCAGTCAACCAGTAATTATTTTCACAGTCAGCAGATTCATCTTATCGTACCACAATAATAATGACAACACAAATTATTTAGAGATAGTAATGAAGATATACTTGATAGTGTGTGTGTGTGTAGATGTTTCTATGCTGCCTTGTTTTAAGATGACGTAATGCTTTTACCCTGCTATCTAACTCTTGCTTGATCTGCATATTCAATATTCATGCACATTCTGTTTTCAACATTTATATCGCTTGTTATTATTTTAAATAGGCTGTCACAGCCTTATTCCATTATTGTGTGTTAAGACTAATTATTATCCTTTAGTACTGCATTCAATTAGATTCACCAATCAATTGTTGTTATGCTAGAATACTAGTTGGTGAGAATATGTTTTTTTGTATATGTCACTTTATTTCTATCTGTTCTTAGAAACTTTGTAGAACTAATCCAGAAATTTTAATCAAATATACTATTTGGAAATCAGCTAAAAAACTAAGAATTGAAATTGATGTTAATTAGTATTCTTTAAATAATAATAGGTACCTATAAACAAAATATAAGAACTTCTACAAGGTACTGTACGTAGATTTCAATATGATCGTCGCTATTACATCATAGTGAACTAATATATTAAATTACTGTTTGAGTGGTTATATATTTTGATTAATGAACAGCCAAACAACGAATTGAAATGTTATAGAATACCCATGATATTTTTAAAGAAAATTAACCAGTAGATAAATATTGTACAACATTGCATTACATTATTAATATTGTGAATAGAAAGTTACTTGAAATAATAGGACACACTCGTCCGCTTGGTCCAGATAAGGTTAGTTATTGATAGCATTGTTTATTCATTTGAAGTGACCATATTTCTCACCATTAACTAGGTTTGCATTGAATTGTTAGATACTACTATAGACCATATGTGATATATCACAGCTGAAAATACATACAAAAAAGATAATTCTGAGCATTAGTTCAAAACTAAACCTGTAACCAAAGTGCCAATTTCTTTCTTGATACCACGAGGACAAACTTTACTGGTAAGTTTTGACTATGTCTATCACGTGGAAAAACTTTTCTGTTAAATTTTGGCTATATAAGTATGTCTTATCAAGTGAAAAAGCTTTATTGCCAAAATATGTCTATCACGTAAACAAACTTTTTTGCTAAATTTTAGATAGCTATGTCTTTCACGTGAACAAACAATTTTTCACTAAATATTATAAGTATGTTAGCAAATTTTGGTTATTTCTATCACGTGAACAAACCATGAATATGCAAAAGCCTCTAAATTATAATTAATAATAAGCAGGTTCTAATGTTAATAGCAGGTTGCCTTTTTAATTGTTCATAAATATTACCGCAGCTTTTCTTTTTTTAAATCCTGAGGCAAGAGATAGCAAAAAGTTAAAAACACATCAGATGGTGTATACAAACACATACTGGGAGTCATTGTTTTGCGATAAGTTACTGTAATATAATAGGAAATGTGAGCCTGGGTACTTAATGCTAAAAAGCATCACCGAACATTTATAGTAGATACTGTACTTGGTGTGTACTTAAAATATGCAGTTTGGTCTATAATAAATAATATCATGTAAAGTATACTCTTGTGCATTTTATCTTCTAATCTCAAGAAAAGGTTATGTGCAGCAAACATTAAGTTTGTTTAAAGCGGTACCTTTTATACGTTTTCTAGACGAGTAAAAATATTTTCTAATTGTCTGCTTGCTTAAATTGCTCTTAAATACTTAAACTATAAACATTAGTAAAAATGTATCTTAAAACTGCAGTCAAAGCTATAATGAATGCTAATCTCAAATGTCTGTGGCAGATAGTATAGAATATCCATCTCATCAACAGATTATCGTACATCAAATAAGGCGATAACTTCACTGAATTCAATTAAGCGCCATTATGTAGACTGGCAGCCGATTTCTTAAGACTTGTTGCTCAACTATTGAACTATTTGAATCTCAAGATTATTGTAAAGTTCCAAGCTAATTGAACTTTCTGGGTGTTGTGGGTTCAAGATTTTTAAAGCAACCCTTTGGTTTTAATATTCAAGTGTGTCTTTTTGTAGGTTTTACTCGCATTGAAAGCATCGTCAAATAGTCTTTATTTATCAAAATAGTGCAGACAAAGAGCAATCAATGAGCAATCAATGAGCAATCAATGAGGTACCTGCAATGAACAGGTACAAAATAGTATACAAATAAATTTTAACACTATTGCAATATTAACAATTCAATTATATAGAAGATAAATTTACCTAAAATTGTGAGGACACACGGCTAAATGGATTTATTTTTCAGTTCGTACATTGTGATATTGATTTATATTTATATTGAATATAGTATCTAGAAAGACAAGGAGAAATAGTTATGTAAAGCAGGATATTTAGGAAACTAGTAAACACTGAGACAAATAGAGCACTACTGAGTCACTGAAAGTCTTTAAACTATTACACCTGTTAAGGTTCCAATATATACAGATCTTGTACAACATTCCAAGAAATTAACTAGACTTCAAAAAAGTTTACACCCGGCCCATTAAAGCAACCAGCTTTAACAAACCAATTTAACAAAGAACAAGAAAGAAACAAGAACACAGAACATATTTACAAATATTTAGCCAAAGAACTAATTTTTTAAAGTTTCTACAGCATTAATAAGGACAAGTTTATCAATTGGTCGTCTTAATTGAGTCTTCCTAGTCTTTATTTGACCATCTTGTTTGCAGCGAGAGACTTCTATAGTACAACTTCTTACATGACCGTGAGAGTCTTTTTCGACAGAAATTATCCGTCCCAGACACCACATGTTCCTTGGTAGTAGTTGATCCACGACCAGCACGATGTCACCAGGAGCATGCGATCTTTTAACTTTCAACCACTTCTGTCTAGCTATCAGCAGAGGAATATATTCTCTACGCCACCGATACCAGAACTTATTGGCGAAATCCTGAACTCTTTTCCATTGCTTCCTAGAGTTGGAATTTTGTTCGTCGAAGGAAGTCTGCGTAAATGAAGGTTCACATGTTTGTAGACGTAAAATATGATTTGGAGTTATAGGGTCGAGGTCCAAAGGGTCAGTTGATACAACGGTGAGAGGCCTGTTGTTAAGAATGTCTTCTATTTCGCAAAACAAGGTACCAAGAAGTTCATCAGTTAGTTTAGTTTGGTTCTCGAATTCTCTCAATAAACTATCAAGAATCTTTCGGATAGTTCGAATTTCCCTCTCAAATATCCCGCCAAAGTGAGAGGCGTGAGGTGGTTGAAATATCCATTCTATCTCCTTTTTCAAGCAGAACTTATTCATCTTATCTGAACTCCATTGAATACCTGCATCCTTAAGTTCCTTGTTAGTCGAGGTTAAATTAGTTCCATTATCGGAACGCATGATTTTAGGGCAGCCACGTCTGCAAATGAATCTTCTCAAGGCGTTGATATAGCTGTCCGTATCTAAACTGTATGCTAGCTCAATGTGTGCAGCTCTGGTTGTTAAGCAAGTGAAGATTATTCCGTAACGTTTTTGTTGACTACGGCCTCTACCCATGGAGACGTAAAACGGACCAAATAAATCAGTTGCTGTATAGTAGAATGGCGGATTACCTCCCGTCAGTCTGTCTTCTGGTAGGTCTGACATAATCTGGTTACCGACTTTGCCCTGTACCTTTCGGCAGGTGTTGCAGTTTCTCAACACATCCTTCACAGTCGAATTTCCGTTTACTATGTGGAAACGTTGACGTAGACGAGCCAAGATGTTTTCCTTCCCCAAATGACCAGCCATTTCATGTGCTTGCTGTATAAGCAATTTAACGAGATATTCTGAACCATGCAAGAGTACAGGATGTCTAGAGTCATAAGGGATCGGTGCCTTAGCTAATCTCCCTCCAATTCTTATCAGACCTGTATTATCTCACAGTCTTCATCTTCGGTCATCTTAGGGGGTTTTGTTAAAGGCCAGTCCTCTTTCGGCAAAACAAGGAATGGGGGTCCTTGTGTCCAGCTCTCATTGGTGATGAAGTCCTTTGTATTTGATGTACCTCGACTAAGTAAATCTGCTGGATTCAATTCACCGGGAATGAATTTCCACATATCTGGCCTTGTACTGTTCAAGATGAAAGCGATTCTGTTTGAAACGAATCTTTGAAACCTGGATGATTCAGAGTTTAAGTAATGCAAAACAGTTACGCTATCTGTCCAAAATGTAACAGAATTTATTTTAATATGAGAAGCTAATTCTTCATTCAATGTTCCGTACAAATTTACCGCTAATTTCGCAGCATTAAGTTCTATTCGAGGAACAGTTTTCAAAGATGATCTATTCAATGGTGTAAGCCTAGTTCTTGCCATCACTATGGTACTAGTTACGGTGTTATAATTTTCAGTTCTTAAGTATGCAACAGCACCATAGGCTATCTCGCTTCCATCGCAAAATACGTGCAAATCATTGTTTGAGAAATTACTATTACCGTACCATCTAGGTACTACAAACTCCTCTAGAATGTTTACACTATTCTTCCATTTAATCCAAATCTTTTTTAATTCATCGGGCAGTTCTTCGTCCCATTCAAGTTTCCTATCACAAGCTATTTGAAATATGCGTTTGGCTCTAATAGTTATTGGACTAGCTAGGAACAAGGGGTCGTAAAGCGAAAATATAGAGGATAAAATGCCTCTCTTTGTTTCAGGATTTTCAGGTATTTTAACTTTATAACCTAACGTATCATCGTTAGTATTCCATTTAATTCCAAGAGCTCTATCACACGGTAATTCTTCCGTTATATCAATGCTATCAAAAGATTTTGAAAGTTTATCCGCAGGTATACTGTCTAACACATGTCTAGAGTTTGATGCAAAGCCAGTCAAATTAAATCCACTATCTGAAAGTACATTTCTCACGTGATCAACATTGTGAACTGCGGATTTCTCATCGTCAAAGGACTTCAGCATGTCGTCTACGTAGAATGACTCCAGGACGATGTTCTTCACCTGCTCGTCTTCTTCATTTTGTACGCTGTTCTTCAGAGCGAAATTAGCGATGGCTGGGCTTGAAGAGGCTCCAAAGACATGTACCTTCAACCTGTACGGAACTGGGGGTGCTAGAAAGTCATCATTATCAAACCACAGAAATCTTAGAAATTCAGAATCTTCTTTTGGTAGTTTTATCATGTAAAACATTTTTTCAATGTCTCCACTGACAGCAATTTTACCAGATCTAAACCTTAATAAAACTCCAATCAAAGTATTCGCTAGATCAGGTCCTTTCTGCAGTTTATCGTTTAAGCAGACACCCTTAAATTTCCATGAACAATCAAACACTATTCTTAGTTTTCCTTTTTGTTTGTGTCTTACGCCATGATGAGCAAGGTACCATAGCTTGCCTTCAGTTCCCTTTAAATCTTCATTTGGTACTTTTTCTATAAAGTCTTTTTCGAGCATGACATTCATTAGATTTTTATATTCGTCAAAATACCGAGAATCCTTTTTAAATTTATTAATTAAATTCCCAAGTCTACCTTTAACTTGACAGTAATTATTAGGTAGCATTACATTATCTTCGGTAAAAGGAAGTTTAATCTCAAAACAGTTATTGCTAGTTAGTTTAGTTGCGCTATTAGAAACTTTATCTAGCCAACGAACATCTTCATTCGAATATTTGCTAGTGATATTGTCGCTTATAAAGTCTTGTCCAAATAAAGCATTAAATTTATCATTAAGATCTTCAATTTCTTCAACTTTAGTTCTATAACATTTTGAATTATCTTCAATACCGTCTACAGGCCCATTCAATGCCCAGCCTAACGAATGTTTAGATGCATAAGGCCCATTTATCTTAGACTGAACTACTTTTAACGGCCTCATTATTTCTGGCATATCCATTCCAATTAAGATGCCGATTTTACTATTAATGAATTGAAAAGGTACTTTAGATAATTCGGGTATATCTTTCACGTCCTTAGTTTTGGGTGAATCTTCGTATTTAAATGGCCAGTTTTCTTTAGCATACAACTTAGGCACAACAAGAGTTTTAGATTCATCAAGAGAAGTTATTTCAAGATTCTTAATCACCGTAGCATTGACTTCTGTTAGACTGTTATCGATAGTTTTAATTTTTAATTTAGTCTTCAAACCATTCAAATTTAATTTATTCACAAGCTCCATATCCATATAACTAGATGAAGAAAAGTTATCGAGTCCCATGTAAGTTTTAATATTACAATCTTTAGATTTTATTATAACCGGAATAGAAGGAAAGGCTATCCGTTTAGTTTTAACAAACAAATTAGTTTCATTAGATTCGTAACTACTAGTTTTCTTTTCAGGGGTTTTTACTTTGTTTTCGAACGTATTACGATGTAAAGTATTTGGATGAATTTTACCGCAGGTTTTACACTGAATTTTATCGGGACAATCTTTAGTTTTGTGCAAGTCTGTTTTTAAACAACCAAAACATAGACCTTTCGTTTTAACAAACTCTTCGCGTTCTTTTAACGATTTCTTCATAAAAAAGAAACAATTATCAAGCGAATGATTTTCCTTTTTACAACAGGCACATTTCAGTTTTTCAAATTGAGAATAAAATGTTCTTTGTTTAATAGTTTTATCTCTCTTATCAAAGTTTTTACGTTCTCTATCAGTAGCCTTAGTATTGTTAGTCAGATCACCTATCATTGGAAAATTTAAAACTTCTGATTGTTCCTTAACGAACTGAACTAACGTATTGAAATTAACCTCTTCATTTCGCTTTACTAAGTGACAAGCTTTAGTTCTAAATTGTTTACGTAGGTCATAAGGTAACTTATCCAAAATTTCTTTTATGTCACGCCAACTATTTAATTGGTTTAACTCAGACATGTTACTCATCATGTTGTTACATTGAATTAGGAAAGAAGCTAACTCACCCAATCCTTTAGCATCTTCAGACCGAATTTGTTGCCAGTTTGAGAGTTTCTCCAGGTACTTGTGTGCAATTAAATAATTGCTGCCATACCGTTCTTCTAGCAATTTTAGAGCCTCACGGTATGACTGTTCAATGTTCTCACTATGACATGACTGCACAAATCTCTTGGCTTCTCCTGCGGTATATCTCAACAAGTAGTAAAATTTATCGTCAGTACTTGTACACTTACTTGCAATCATCCGCTCGAACGCCAAAAGGAATGTTCGGTACAGCGTAATATCTTCACCTGAGAAGGAGTCTGGTTCGTTATGTGGTAATTGCACTAATACTTGTGGTACATTGCGTTCAGTTGTGAGTGAATGATGCCTTGTTACTCTTCGCTTTTCCTTAGCAGTAGTTTTGCTGAAAGTTGATGATCTTTTTTCAGTAACACTCGAGTATTTGTCTTCTAGTTCCTTTAAGACTTCGGATTCAACTTTTGAGTCCATTAATGCCAGTTTTTCCTTTATTTCAAATTGTTTCAATTCATATTCTTGCTTTATTTTTATTTCTTCTTTTTCTAACTTTAATTTTTCTTCTGTAGCTTTTTTCTTCGCTTCACTTTCCAATCTTCTCATTTCTAGATCTAACTTAATAGATGACATAGAACGATGTGATGTACGAGATTTCTGAGCTTGGGACACACTGTCATTAGGGGTTATTTCTTCTTCGGGGGTGAACTTCGATGCAACTTGAGCAACGAATGCTTCGAAAGTTTCTATGTGGTTATCTCGCCATATTGAGAATGCTTTGACCTCTTCTTCACTTTCGGTATTTATTACGAACTGCTCACAAGCTTCACGAAACACTTTAATTTTCTCGTATAATTCTTCAACTAATCTTGACACTGTAGTTCTTCCTAAGGTTGTGTTATTGTCGTCGTGCATTAGCTCCTTTATCTGTCCTATCTTTCTAGTTACAGCTGCAACTTTTCCGGATGGGTATTTTCCGTTGAACAGAGGAACTTCAGACATCTTCAAAATTTATTTTGACTAATTTTAGGTACTGTAAAGTTCCAAGCTAATTGAACTTTCTGGGTGTTGTGGGTTCAAGATTTTTAAAGCAACCCTTTGGTTTTAATATTCAAGTGTGTCTTTTTGTAGGTTTTACTCGCATTGAAAGCATCGTCAAATAGTCTTTATTTATCAAAATAGTGCAGACAAAGAGCAATCAATGAGCAATCAATGAGCAATCAATGAGCAATCAATGAGGTACCTGCAATGAACAGGTACAAAATAGTATACAAATAAATTTTAACACTATTGCAATATTAACAATTCAATTATATAGAAGATAAATTTACCTAAAATTGTGAGGACACACGGCTAAATGGATTTATTTTTCAGTTCGTACATTGTGATATTGATTTATATTTATATTGAATATAGTATCTAGAAAGACAAGGAGAAATAGTTATGTAAAGCAGGATATTTAGGAAACTAGTAAACACTGAGACAAATAGAGCACTACTGAGTCACTGAAAGTCTTTAAACTATTACACCTGTTAAGGTTCCAATATATACAGATTTTGTACAACATTCCAAGAAATTAACTAGACTTCAAAAAAGTTTACAATTATGTTATTTACATTTAAAAGAGACTTGTATTCAACGCATAGTGTACGTGAGAGTTACTTCAAAAGCATTCTGGTTTAGGGGATTTCACCTCTAGATTCTGGACACACCTGTGTATCGCTATCTTGGAGAGCTGTCCTTGGATTCCAGAATGGGCATCGGGGAGAAGTGGTCGGTTTACTACAGTCCAAGGCTAGCATATTCATTCAGATATTAGAATGATTACTACCTTAGTCCTATCAGGATGTTTGAAATATGCTCCTCGTAAAATGCATGACCCATATGATGGAAATGGTATTTTTTGTATATTCTAGTATAAATAGATACAGTAAAACGCTAGTAAAATTGTATTTTATTAGTTTTTGCAGCGTATATGTGCAGTATCTATTACTGCCTTTATTCCTATAAATGTAGTCGTATACCATATACGAACAAAGGAAACCATGTAAGAAACTCGGATTTTTGTTAGTCGTATTGTCTATTGTCTCATATATCAATAGGTATAAATACAGCAGACTTTAATATTATGATTACCATAGATCTCTATCTTACGTTATGCACATTGTACTCTTTCAGTTATCTCTGAATTATGAAAAATTTATTCTTAAGTAGGATACTAAATATAGGTGATGAAATGACACGAGTATCATATGCTTTGTTTATTCTGACTGACACACGTCATGTTTATATTTAAATTAGTTGATGTGTTTGTTCTTTTTGTGCTGCTGCACAGAGCGCATATGTTCAGTTGTGTACTTGTCACATCTACATGTTGATAGATAGCTTAGCAATTGGCTTCGGCGTGTGCTGTCGCTGTTTAGCACTTCTTTAGCCAATGTACATCCAATTTACAGAATTAGAGCTGATTCACACAATCCGATATAGCCCTAAACTGAATGAACTTCTAGCATTCGAGAAAGTTTTTTCTATGCCACTTAATAATAAGTCGGCTCAAAATAACAGAATGCAAAATATAATTCTGTGGAATTAATGACCGTGGACTACCTACTGTAGCTTCTTGCCCTTCAAAACCCGTTTGTTACTGATGATAGATTAGGGAGATTTTGAAGTTCATGATTGATGAGATTGAGAATTTACTAACCATAGAATTTAGCAAAAATCGATCATAGTAAGATAAAAACAAGCAAGAATTCACATCTCATAGTCATTTGGTAAAAGTATACTGGAATTTGTGTTGATGTTAAGAAGGGCAGTGAAATTAGAAAGGTTGGGATAGTTTAGGCCAGTGGTTCCTAACTTGGGTTCGATCGAAGCTCAGGGTTTCGGTGAGTCAGTTTCAGGGGATCGACTGTTTGCTTCGAAATTCATATTTAGCTCGTTTCTATCATTGAACATAGTGATTTGGTGTGCAAATGATGCTTGGCACAGTTTGTTTACTAATTCAGTATATACTATATAGTTGTATATTACATGTGTTTATATTTGGATGGGGAAACACATTTTATTTTTCCAACTACAAGCTTGTGGGATTCGATTCCTCCAAAAAGGTTAAGAACACTGGTTTAGGCGCATCTTGTGATCCATCCCAATTAACACTGTCGGTACAGCAAAGAAAAGTAAAACTTGTGACACAAAAGATACCGTTTACAATAAGCAATTTGATTAAATTTACTGATAAACAATGAATAAGTAATAGAGAAAGAAAAAGGTGTGAAAGTTTTGACGATTGCGTAAAATTGACATATTTCTATTTCTCATTTACTTTTGACATTTCTATGTGGATATCCGAATGAAATATTTCGAATGGAAATATCGGAAGAATTTTCTTCTATCGGAATGTGATAAATTTTCATAGTCATGTGAGACTGGAAACCGTTCAAATAAAAAAGATACCTAGAGTGGAGCACATGCAGATGCACAGGACAAATATATTGACTCATTCAAATGGTGAAGTTTTATGGTGATATCCTGTATATTGCCATCATTTCGATGAACATGAAATGACTGCAGTGTATCTTAATGAGTAATACCTACTCATTATGAGTTGCATTATGATAATGTAGGTGTATACAAGTTCAAAATAATGAATGGACCAATAAATTAAAAGTAAGGTAAGTTATAAGTTATCGGACAGGTTCATATTTACGAAAGATAAAGAAGTATGTAATTGAAAATTTTAACTCACTATTTTAATCTGTATCCATGATACCAGAAGGCATCATAAATACAAATAAAAGTTAAAATGTTAAATTATATACATTTTTGTAAATTACCGAAAATGCAAAACTTACACTAGCTGCAATATGTCGATCACAAATTGGTAAATTAAAACCCAATGTGTTCTACTTTTAGGTCACAAATAGGATTTATAGTTCAATAAACTTTACTAAATAACAAAGTATTGAGATAAGTACACACGTAGAAAATACTACCAAAAAGGTATAAATTTAATGTAGAATAACTACTACAAGTTGAAACCCTACTAGTTACTACAATTCCACTAACGAAAGTAAAATTAGTAAAATAATTACTTTTAGTAGTAATAAAGACTACTACTTGTAAAAGCGCTACTAAAAGTAGTGTACTTGCACCAATACTGATACAAGTAGCAATGCTACTGGTACGAGTAGAATTATTACTACTACAAGTATAAATACTACTAGTAAAAATAGAAATACTCCTAGCACAAGTAGAATATTACCGATACGATTATAAATACTACAAGTGCAAGTAGAAACACTATAATATAAGTAAAAATATTACTAGTGCAACTAGAAATAAGATTAGTACAATTACTATTTAATGTGTACAGAACATTTAGATTTAAACCTCAATATTCAAAATATACAACTACAATGAATAAATATTGCCATCAGTTAATGTATACCTCATAAAGCTTAATGTAGTATCTATTCATCTATTGTATAGAAAAGGACAATGGCATGAAAGGTTGCAAAACTATCATTAAAAATTAACTAGCCTTGGTACATAATCATCATTAGTATAAAACTATAAATGTCCCTAAATGCACCTTTAACATTTCATATTAGAAATTAAATCAATCATGAATAGTGATTATCATTAAAAAAATAGCTTAATGGAAATGATTACTATAATATCGTAACTAGAAAATAATAAGTTTCTGTTCTACAAGGATTTTATAGCTATTATGACTACAATGATTCGTTGAGATATGAGGCCAGTAGTACATCATTGCAATCATATACACCAGAGTTCGTTGAACTTGAACTTAGTCATAGAAATACAAGTGTCCAAATAGATGAACCTACAATCATTAGCATTAATCAGACAAATTGCTGCTACAGTCGCTAAAAGAAGTACTTGTCTAGAAACAAAATATGCAAATATTCACAAACATAGGAAATATTTATTGCTAGTAACTTTTGTTTTTATCAAGACTGTTTATCAACAGTGAATATCATTATTTCTTAGATATTTTACTTGGCAAACTCTAGGGTTGGTTCTGCAAAGTGGTTCATAGCAACGTAGATCGAGCATGAGCAATTTGGCAGCTAGAAGTAATAGTAGAAACGTGTATTTGATTATATAATCTTAAAAAATAGACATAGTGGATCGTAACTCTGGAGGTGGTGACTTTGATCTTTTCCAATAATAACGAAAAAGAATAAAACTTTGCCAGGATTTTTTTTAAACTGTAAGAAAATAGATACCTAAATATTATCTAGCTCTAATTGTATCTAAATATTGTCTAGCTCTATTGACTTAAAAACCTCTGTAAACATATCTTATCTATGTATTAATACAGAAGTTTTAAAAATACATAACTCTAACTTTTTAGCCAATTAAATAATACCAGCTACAATGAGAGCCAAAGAGAGAAAATTCCCCTTAGATTCTACAAAGAATCGCACAGCCTTTGATCAAACAAAGGGTCTTTGTTTTGCTGCAGTTCGTATGCAAGATGAGTTGATGCTTCAACTGCATTGAACTCAGTAAATATAATTATTCTATTTTTAGATAATAGCTAAAAAGTAGCTATAGTTATTCCTCAAATAACCTTAGAATAATTAATGAAGATTAAAGATACCTAGATAGGTAGGTAGCGAAGAATTAGGTAGGTGAGGAACAGCTAAGTGGGGAAAAATTTAACTACCTAGCTAGGTACCTAATTGCTAGTTAATTATACACAGTAAAAACTATTAACTATTTATACAGTGATATCACATATCAGGAATAAATATAAGCCTCTTATGCAATGGTTATCTATTTATCTATTTAAAATAAATTGTCCCTGTCAACATACAAACAGAATATCAGAGATGGTGACTTATATAAATGGAGAATGTCTAAGATTGTTTGTAGAAAATGTATATATTTATTAACTACATGAAGCAGTAAATTTATATTCGAACTAAAAGTTTGTAAGTCATTTAGCTTGGCACCATTAATTAATTCACAGGAAAATAGTAATTTTGTTATGACAGTCGGTCACTATTTCCTGCGGTTCTTTATTTATTCAAGTAAAAATGGTAATTTTGATCTTAATCAAAGTACAATAATATCATCTATATTTTTTTTGTCTTAATCGTTACATTTTCGATTATAAACAATCAGTCGTGTTTAAAAGTCAAAGGAAATGATAAAAAAGTGAATCAAGTTTTATTGTCTATAAATAGTTATTTTATTCAAATTAGTTAACAAGGTAGGATAATATTGGAAGGCTTTCTTGGAAAAAAATATAGAGAAATGATTTCATTGCTACGCAGTTTTCGTGTAATGCGAGCGATATTCAAATAACAACCATATATCGCGTGATGTAAGTATACCTAATTCGGAGAATAGAGGTTGTGAAATAAGGATAATTCTGTCAAGATAAAAAAGAACCAAGTGTTCATGTGTACACAAATAATGAATAATGTTTTCTCTCTGTTGCATTACACATAAGCTGACTGAAGTGAGAGAGTTGCCAGATGTTGCTAAAGTTGTTGATAACCTTTCTTGATAGGAATTGATTTAAATTTTAACTCAAAAACTACATTGCATATGAAAATCTAATTTGAAAAATAATAATAAAAATACTTAAAAATAAGTTCAATTTGTTTTTCATGAAAGAAAACTTCGAGTTGATATATCGCGCATCAGACAACTACCATCGGCTGATCCGAGACTGCGTGGCCACACTCGTTGCCTCAGGCTCTGCTTATGGGGGATGGGGGTGAGTTGCAGTTAAGGGGAATTGGGGGTTATGGAGGAGTTGCGAGTTGCCAACACGAATGCAAGTCACTCTTATAATATATGCTAATTTGTCGCTAGCTTCAAAAGAAGAACATAAACTCTTTGAAGTTCGCAATAGTGAACTGGCTTAGACTGCTTGGGACCACCTCTCGAATTAATAGCTAATATTTTATCTTTGTTTGTAATTTTATGTCAGAACAATTAAGATCAACAGTTAGGAGAAGATAGAGTAATATTAACCTTCTATTGTGTTAACAAAGTCTTTGGTTTTTATGTTTATAGTGAGAGAAATAGATCGACTATATACTCTATATCCTTTATTGACATTACTGAAATATCAGATCATTGTAAAATTTCATTTTGGTGTTCTTATGTGTGGACAGTTTTAATGAATGTTGTTATTGACATATGGCGGTATCGCTTTGATTCCACCTAGCTAGAGCTAGTGTTATTTAATAATAGTAAGGGGATAGGCACAACCAGTTCTAGTACCAGAAAGGGGAAATGCCGGCCATTTCTTTTGTAACAGGGATGTGATTACAGTACCTAACATAGGCAATGGCTTGTTGTTTTTTACTCTAGAATAATGTCTATAAAGCAAAAAATGTATGAATATGTTAGAGAAAAAGAGGTGATGGCTTGTTATTCTCATGATGACTGTATTTACTGGAGAACTTTTGCACTGATATCATTGAAAATTGATGAACTATTAATTTTTCTTCCAAATTAAAGGGCAGTTGAATCAAATTCACACATATTGCCACTTTAGCAATTGTGTTCTGTTTTCATTATAATATGATATGTAAAGAAATATGTTTCTGAGAAAAATTCAAGAATTAAATGTCTACGATATTATATATGATCATAGTATGACTACATTAAACATAGAAACAATACAATCTTATTCAAGAACAAGCAACTTTATTCAAGAACAAACAATTTTATTCAAGAACAAACAATGTTATTCAAGAACACAATAATGTACAAATTAGCTATGCATAGCTATGCAACAGTAATATTTCAATAAATTCATACGTAATATATTGGAGTTATATCCCTCACAGAGTAATTCATATAGTACCTAGTATATGAATACAATGTTCAGAGGATTATGATGTAATGTAGAGGATTAACTCTTAGTTCAAAGCGTGCCAATCGCCATAGTGCCTTTTCCGCTCTTACATCACTCTCATTGACGACAAGTTACGAAATAGCTCCAGGCAGACAAACCGACGGTCGCGGTGAAGCCAAATGACGGAGTGTCGGTAATGACTCATTTGAGCCGATCCTTGGTGTGACTGTTCTAGCTGTGGAACGTGGCACATGAATAATTGATAAACAACCTTATCTATTGAGTCACTATGTTTGTTATCTGACAGAAGTCCTGAACTAAGAAGTTAAGCTTCGGTCAATTTCCTTTCTACCAATTGATAAGATCATATAATTGATAATAGCACTAAAACATAACTTTATATTAACTCTACACCTTTCACAGCGACTTCTAAGAAAGGTCACAATTTATGGGACTTCTTCAGAGAAAATCTACTAGATATTAGCAAGGTAATTGTGATAGCTATAGCATTTACAGTTGAGATGATTAATGATCTTTAAATGAACCGTGCGAAGATAAGCTATGCAAAAACACTTCTGAACCTAGTTCCTAGAAACAAGTAAATGGTACTTTTCCCGTTTTTTTGCCCATATACCTAATTTATTATCATCATGTTAGTTCAAACACCAAGGTTTGGAGTGCGGGTTGATGTTGCACTGCTAGATATCTTAAGTTGCTTGCATTTCTTTCTCCGCAAAAGTCATGGCCAAGTTATATATATATGAGCATCAATTTATTCACAATAACACCCCTTTGCTTCAAGCATATTGATTTTGAGCTGATGTTGCTAGGTAGAATTTGAAATGTACATAGTCTGTGCATAGTCTAGATTTGATGTGCTGCATTTAGGATTTAGATCAGCCTTTTAAGAATCAAGGAATCAATCACTGTTCCTGAGTCTGCTTCCTCAGAACTGGATTTTCTGGATGGCACACGCAACTGGGCTGGCTGGCTGACTGCTAGTCAAGAGTACCTACCTACATGCATGGATGGATTCTGCAATTATTGTGCTGATAAATAGCCTTAGGTGTTAGCTGACCCTAGTTTCAGTGCCTATGAGCAGCTTTCAAATCAGGTACTTTTCTGTAGTCTAGACTCGGCGTACGTAGATCATGCGTTCGCCATTCAAACTTTCATATCGCGTAGCTCTGTAATTAGAATCTTGATTAATTAACGTAGAAAGTTCTCAATCGGGGTTACTTAAAAGTAACGAGAAGTATATGCAAAGTAACTCTCCAGTTTTAATCTTAATTATACGTAATGAAATCAAGCGCCAAAACGAGTTTTACAATTCAAAACTATGAAATGAATGACACTCATTGTAATCATCAATTATTCACTTAATATAAATCATTTCTCTCGTGTAGGATAATTAATTCCAAGTCATTTGTAAAATAGCGAAGTGTAAAATTTAGAAGAATGTAGCTGCTACCTATGTGTTCAATAAGAATGTAGGTGCAGTATAGAGAGGGAGGCGGGGGTTAGAGGGAGTACAGCTGTAGGGGTTACACTCAATGGGGGTTAGAGACTGAGGGGGTTAGGCGGGGGGTAGAGGGGTTGTGAATGGTTGCCGAGGACCTCACTCGTGTAGATACTCTGAAGAAATGATCGTGTGGACAGTGCGCGCTGCACACTCAGTCTATCCGGCTAGTACTTACTCTGTGTCCGGTCAAACAGTGCCTTATTAATGTGAAGTGGAATAGTTTATTTATCAATAATATCGTCAAGGTTGTGAGAGTATTTTTGTGTTACTCATTTATTGCCACATATACTTTTTGGTGAGAACATTATGAACTTAGTGCTCAACAGTACAAATTGCCTTTTTTCGTTGATTGCAACTCTGTTTTCGAATGCTATTCAAGTCCTCAGTTTTGTGAAGAAGGTTTCAGACAGTTTAGCTACATTGTAAGTAAATTAATCTAGGTGTTGTTATCAATTTAATGGTGATGAAATATCGTGAAAAACTTTTATTTCACCATCTAGGTATTGCTATTTGAGTTTAGAAACTACCAAGGCTGTCATATGCGAGTCTGTACAGCACTAAAATACCTAATTACCTACAAAAAATAGCTAATAAAACAAACACCATTTGAAAGGTAGCTGTCGTCTCGACTGCTGTAGCTAATAAAGTTAGAAGTTGATGCCTACTCATGTCTGTGTATACATTTTTTATAAGTGTGTAGGTAGGACACACCTGGCTCCTAGGACTTCTTTTTAACCTGTATGTGTTTACATACCTGTATAATGTATATGTGTGTACCTGTATATAGATACTAGCACTGTTACCAACCTGTAGGCTGATAGGTAGCTGATAAAAACCTTTGGACTGCCAATGTTTATGAGATCATCACATGGGGAATTTACTACCTATCTGACGGTTCCACATCTTCGATCATAGGTACAAGAAAAATGTATAATAAATTATATTTAACTTTCATTCTAGTTGGTATCCATGATACCTCCACGTATCATGGATGCCATTCTTACCAATTATATCATCTAGTTAAATATTATTTAGCTATTAAGTATTTGTTTCTTATATAATTGAAATAAGGAGCCGTTCGATAATTCAGAACATACCCTAGTACCTCCTTACTTTTGTCTTTATTTGTAAATAACAAAAACTAGTTTAATATATTTATTTATCTGAAAAATATTAGATGATTTAGACTTTAATGTTTATTAGTTAATTAAGATAATGATTAGCATTTGAAACAACAAAATATTTGGTAACTTGATAGTCAAAGTTATTTACTTCACTACTTTAATTAAATAGTCATCCAGAAGTGAAATTTAAACAAAATTAAGCTTTGAAAATCAATCGGACATTCGATTTTCTAAACATAAGATGATTTTTTTACTCCTTCTTTTTCGGTAACTTGTGTTAGTCATTAGTTAATAACATACACAGTTATTAGTTAATAAGTACACAGTCATTAGTTAATAACGTACACAGTCATTAGTTAATAACGTACACAGTCATTAGTTAATAACGTACACAGTCATTAGTTAATAACGTACACAGTCATTAGTTAATAACGCACACAGTCATTATGTAATAACGTACACAGTCATTAGTTAATAACGTACACAGTCATTAGTTAATAAGTACACAGTCATTAGTTAATAAGTACACAGTCATTAGTAAATAACGTACACAGTCATTAGTTAATAACGTACACAGTCATTAGTTAATAAGTACACAGTCATTAGTTAATAACGTACACAGTCATTAGTTAATAACGTACACAGTCATTAGTTAATAAGTACACAGTCATTAGTTAATAACGTACACAGTCATTAGTTAATAACGTACACAGTCATTAGTTAATAACGTACACAGTCATTATTAATAAGTACATAATAACATAAGTCTCGTTTCTTTATATCAGTTCCAATAGCCAATTATTTTGGCTCTCTATTCCTTTATTTTTTCCTAAAGATAAAGTGTTTCCTATTTGATGACTCACTTTAGAGGATACTATTTGACTGGAACTACGGAAATTACTTAACAATCAGCTATTTAAAGTACACTTTCACAACTCTTTGTATATAACAACAATTAGGCTATTAGCCCACTAAAACTGATGTAATTCAATTACGTATTTAGTTTTAGTAGGTGTACAAAAATGATTATTATTTAACTCTAATCATTCGACTCAAATTAAGAAGATCCGAACCTTATTATCCAATGAGAAAACTATTTTAACTTTCAAGTCATATCCTGCACGAGTTAACTTGTTATCATTTATCAGTTGATATTAATTATATTATCGTGTACAAGATAAGAACTCTAAGCTCTTCATATGTTCTTTAACATACGATGGTGTAAGATATAACTTACAAGGCAGCTATGCAATAATGTATGCAAGATAATTCTGTATAAACCAATTAGGTTTTTTTTAATCCCTACCTGTTTATTGGTGAAGTTGTGTCTGTTGTTTTGTGTGTACTCGAACACAGGAAGCCAAGATGTCTGCCAAGAATGTTGACACTCGCCTAGTTATTCTGAGTCACTTTCCTTCATTATACAACTTTGTTTGCTATATTTTTGATGACTGTAATGAATATGAGCTTGCCTAGTTAATAGAGTTTCAGCCTAGTCATACTAGGTAATGAACAACTAGGTGGTACAGCCACAAAGTGTCTGGGAAATTCCACTCTCTAAGAAAAAGAATCCATAACTAGGTTACGTCATAGCTCATAATCCGGACGATATTATTTCTAAAGTCAAATATTAATACGGATCTTATAACTTACATATTAACCATATTAAAAATAAATATTGAGAGTGTAGGAAACCTATTAACCCACTAATGTAGGTAATAATACTTAATAAATAAAATCACCTTCCCATTAAATGCATAAATTACTTTCTTCCTAACTGAAGTCCATTAAGAAAATATCCTTCTATCGCAACTGTCATTATTTCCCTAACTTTCGATCACATGTTAGTTAGTTTAGATGAGGCGAGAGAGGGTGAATAATCTGTGACTGTCCCCTCCCCCAACACCCCCTACCCCCGCTGTTGCCAGAGGCCTCACCCCCTCTCTTCGCTGTGGGGGTTAGCCCCTCAAACTGCACTCCCTATGCAGCTCACTAGACATACTGGCTACATTCTCACTCGTGTACTGTCATGCATAAAATAAACTGTATCTGTACACAAAGCTTGCAACTGAAAACTTATTTAGTTATTCTGACTTATTTTCTTTGAAACATATCTGATAATCATTATTTATGATATTCATTTATTTTTACTTGATAGTAATGCAAGTAATAAATCATACTGCTTATATAATATATCATGCTATAATTTGATGGTTAGTTCCATGATTTAAAGACTTTATATTTAATAGCAGAAAATATGTCGATTTATTTTATTATTATAAGAGGTCATTATTTTAGATGTTATTATTGAAAAATCCTTTTTAAATCTGCAGAAACATCATATTTTTCATTTTATTTTAATATCCTGAATTATCTTATAAAATTATATTTTTCATCCCTGGATTCTTTTTATAAACAGAAAATTATTTTCTTAAAAGCATATGTATATTGATCTTATTGTAATATTATGTAACCAAACTTAGTTATGACGCTAAGAATCACGTCCTTCTTTTCAGGTAGTAGAAGTAGTCGTTGCAGCCATGAGTGCCCCACAAAAGTTGTGTTTGCGGTGGAACAATCATTGCACCAACCTACTAGACACACTCAACTCACTTCTGTCCTCTCAGCTACATTCTGACGTCACTCTCGCCTGTCAAGGTGGGTAGTCAATTTTAATCCTAACATCCACAGTCGCTACCTCATTCTGTTTTGGAAATGTAATTTCGCGCCAAGAAAATCCCTTGGCGCAAACGTAACAGACCAATAAGAGACATCCACTGATCGGCAATTCATGTTGTGTCAATTTTGTAGACCAATGAGAGACAAGCACTGATCTGCATGTCTTGTCAATTTTTAAACCAATCAGAGACAGGCATTGATTGGTATTTCATGTTTTGGCAACTCTAGACCCAATCAGTAACAAGCACTGATTGATATTTAATATTTTGTCAACTCTAGACATAACAGAAAAGGGCACTGATTCAGTGATTCTACATGAAGCTGAAAAACTTAACGTGGTGATATGGTTCAAATTTTTCTTATTTCGATTATGACCACTTTTCAATTATATCTTTAATTAATTTTATTCTTGTTAGTTCATTCAAAATGACAGAGTTGACTTAATCTCTTATTCAACCATCTATATGTGTTTTCTTCAGGTGAAGTATGGCATCTTCATCGTCTGGTACTGAGCGCCGCCAGCTCACACTTCGCAGGCCTACTCTCAGAGGTGAGCCCCGGCCAGTCACCCATGATTATTGTGGATGGGCCCACTGCACAGGACATAGCTGCTCTCATTCGTTTCATTTATCATGGAGAGGTCAGTGTAGATCAAGACCATCTGCAGGAACTGCTCAAAACTGCAACCGCGCTCAAAATCAAAGGGCTTGCTGAGTTCCCAGTAGAAGAAGCTTCATGTTTGTCCACATCTGTTACCAGTGTACCTCATTTTGTCACTGGATATCACGATCAAGTACCAAAACCTTCAGCTGCTCCATTGCCTTTGAAAAAGACTGCAACTTCGGAATATATATCAGAAGAACCCATAAGTGATGTTCCGTTGAATTTATCGTTCAAAAGAGCAAGACACGGGGATCCGCCCAAAGACTACTCCTTTAAGAAGCGAATTATTCAAGAAGAGTGCCCGGATTATGGGAGAAAAAGTAACATAATAACAACGAATATTCTCCATGAGAAAATAAGTAATTCTTTCCATGGAAAAATGGAAGAAAAAACATTTATCCCCTCAAATTTCAATAAATCTGGTTATTCTAGTCCCGCAGAGAGTAAGCCTCAAGTTGCTGATGTCGATGGTGGTACTCTGTATGCCTCACAACCTAGCAAAGTTCTTCCTCTAACTACTAAAGTTGTTGATGAGAATGAAGTTCTAAAAGCTAAGGCAGCTTCTGAACTTGACAAAAATACTGCAAATGTTCAAGAAATGAAATTAATTAAAGAAGCACAGTCGAAAAACTACAAATTTGCAACAGCTAATACCATAATAAATTCTCCAGAACTCAAATATACAGACAAGAGTGTTCCGCCAATTAAACGTTTCAAGTCATTGGAAAATTATTCCAATCTTACCAATGACGTTCTTCCATCTCTCAGCTCTCCACAATATACGAATATTAGCACCAGTCAGTCTATCAAAATCACCAGTTCAATTAACCCAGTCTCTAAATCCTCTGAAATTAGAAATCACGTCAATACTCTTCCACAGAAAGTGTCTCAAGTCAAGACCTCTCCAATTAATCACCATCAAGAGTTCAAATTTGTTTCCGTCAAACAAGAAAACCTGAATTATCCCAATACTTCATACCCCACTTCAACCAGTCTCCCTCGTACAGTAATAATTCAAAAATCTCCTCATGTTAAAGAAGAACTAATGTACGTGGAAAGGCCCCAACCTATTAAAGAATATCACGGAGATGTCAAAAGTCCCATACTCTCCTCAGCTTTCCTCTCCAAGAATTCTACCATACCTACTTCAATCCACGTGACAGGTTCTCCGCTCATAAAAATAACCTCTTCTCAACACGTCATGGCTTCAACCTTTACCCCACAACAGCCTCCCCAACCTTCCACACTCTCAACCTCCGAAGCATCTACCCCTTCCATGTCTTCTGTCACATCTAGTAGCGTTAATCAAGAAGAAAAGACTACTTCATCTTCAAATTCTCATGGAACCACAACCGTTACTGATGGAAGTCCTGTCGGATCTTTGTCTTCAACAGATCTTCCTATATCATCCAGTAACTCTCAGAGAGTATCTGTCAATATGAGGACTTTCAAGGTTTGTACCAAATACATAATTTCTTTAGCAGTTAAATTGTCATAGTTTGAACACTAACATCTTTGCCAATCATTTATACTTGTTTTATCTGATCGATTGTAAGAAAGTAATTCTCATTACAGGAAGAATGGAGGAGACAGCTTCTTGTTGACTACGATCCTAGATCTAACATGAGTATCTGCATGCTCTGCTTCACTACCTTCAAGTCGTACGATGGACCGCGCAAGAACACTTACGTGAAACACGCTAAGCGGTTCCATCCTGCTCTCGATGAGTATTCAGAAGAAGACCGTGACTTGATTATCAACAACTATGAGAAACAGTACAAATATGATGTGGACATGCAGAAAGAGGTCAACAAAACCTTTCGGTGAGCATGAGCATACTTTAATCGCTACATTTTGTATTAGGAGAATAAAATATATATATCAAATACTTATCAACTGTTCCTTTTCTAGGTGTGGTGGTAGTTCCGTAGCTTCGGCAAATAGATCTGGCAAGATTGGTCGAAGTCATTCCATCTCCACTACAGGGGCCCCGATCATCTCCTCGAGTTGTGGTAGTAGCACCGCTAGCGGCAGTCTGCCTGGAAGTCGCCCTGACACCGATGGGGAAGAAGACCATAATTTACCTGGTCAGTATCTTTTAAGTTCACAATATTTATTAGAAAAATTAAATAATTATGTCCTCTAGTATGCTACTAATTTTTTTCACTTATGTAAAAATTAAGTTCACTGATATACTTACGTAAACTTATCCCACTTTCAGCTAAGAGTCGTTCGGGATCTCCCGATAGCGAACATGGTGGGGAAACCAGAGAAAAGTTTCGACTCACTCCAAACGTGTCTCCCACATTCTCAACTCTGACTCCTCACTCGGTATCAACTTCTCAGTGGAAACCAATGCATAGTCCATCCTCTTCTTCAATTACCTCCATCTCTCCAAGCCAAACCCATGACCAAAGATCAAACTCTATTGACAGCAATGCTAAACAAGATCAACCTAACAACAACAACAACCTTACCTCTTTGAAGAGCGATCCCAAAAGTCGGTCCAAGTCTTCGTTGTCGATGATTTCTCTTGGTAGTGAACCAGAGCGCAATCATTACCATTCTCCACAGTCTAAGAACAGTGAGAAGACTGAGAGTAAAATAAGTGTCACTGTTGCAGCCGTGGTCTGATTGTAGGTATTACAATGGAGAGTAGATATTAAATCTCTTTTAAATTAATATATCATATCGAACAATATCAAATTTACACCCTTAGATTAGTAAGCTTGCATCGTAGATGAAACCTATGTTCAAAAAGCAAGGGTGCGCTAAGATTCATGCATTTCATTATTAGTTGGATTGCTTCGGATTTTTCTGGCTTAGTATAAATCATTATATTAATATATGCAATAATCCTAGTTCTTAAGAATGCCATATTATATTTGAATTTAGAGATATATTTATAAATTTATGTATATTTGACTCAATATATCAACATAAGTAAAAAGAAAAAACTGAAATCATATCAGATTTACCGTATATCATCTGTAAGTATACAGCATATCATATATATATTTTAAGCTTCTCATTATTTGTATGTGCCATTATCATATCAAGTTAACAGAGTGTAAGCTATCAACAGTAAGCTTACAATATTATTATGTAAAATATATCATCTTAAAAGTACAGAAAAATCTTTAGAAATTCCCAATCGGGTTCACAGTTTTTGCGAGCAGATTATTAGTTTATGCTACAATGTAATTTATTATGTTTGGGATAATTGAAGACATTTCTTATTTTAGATCATAAATAACTTCTAAAATGCTTCAAAATAACATTTCAACTATTAACATTGAAGTTTTTGAGGTTTTCGTAAAATTAGAAAATGTAGACTGCATTTTATCCCCTCCATTTTGATACTGTGACGTCATAGTTTCACCCCACCCCTCACTCCCCATCACTCTGACAGTCTGACGTAATTTGCCGCTTTTATTCAACTGGCTAAGCATGTTTTTGTGACGTCAGAGCCGTGGAGATTGTTTAAGTATTTCCCTTGCCTTTATTAGACTGCAACCCTCTGCCTTCCACTTAGGAACAGAAGTTATTAGTGCGCTATCTGCATTAGAGACTACAATTGCTTTTTATTCATATATAGCAGACTACTGTCAATCTTCACTTTAAGCTACTAACAGATAGCATACTAATACAGTGTCACATAGCACACTAATAGTTTTTGCCTTCCAAATGTTTTATATTTGTAATTTTGTATGCTCAATAGGGTTTTGATAAGTATTTGTACCTCTTAGTTCACATTTTAGGGTTCGTTTTGTACCAAAGATAAAGTGTATTGGTCCCGTGAAATCTAGAGCTGTTCTCAATGTATGTAACTTATAGGTCTCTCCTGTCCAAAATAATGTCTCTACATTTATATCACAGATTTTCATTGAAATATTAACTTCCTGAAATCAGTTTACATTTTTCGTTTATATTTTTTCTAATCGCCGGATAAAAGTTTCAAATCGCAACCTAAATTTTGATAACCCAGGGGAAAACATTTCAAATTTTCCCTAATTCCTGGAAAATAGTTGGAGTAATATTATCTTATCCTGAGACATTGTTTAAGTTTTTGGGTGGAGGGGCCCTTTGTTGTCGCCAATTTATTGTTAATTGTTAGATCTAATCATTGTTTGTAACAATGGCATATCAACAATTGTTAATGGGATTTAAAATGAATTAGTATGCTATCTGATCATTTCTACCAGTATATTATTTCCCTATAGTACACTTCATAGCATTTGTATATTGTGAATGTGTTTTGCACTCAGTCTGCAATCATCAGCATGTTGGGTATGTTCCGAGTTATCGGACAGTTCCACATTTTCGATCATATAAGAAAAACTATATAATAATTGTTATTTAACTATAATTTAGTTGGTATACAATTATAATTAAAGTTTTTTTTCCTATGATCGAGAATATGGAACCGTGCGATAAGTCATAACTTGCCCCTGTATAGAGTTAGATTTCACACTAAATCATTTTGTCCTTTTATAGAGGTTTCATGTTGAAAGTAATAAGGGACCATTAAATTGAAATACTCTATTAACTCCAATTGAGAAATTTCTAAAGTATTATTATTTATAACTAGTAATTTCGTGCCTTATTTTTATGTGTGGAATTTCCCCTAGGGTGAGTTCCGAATTATCGGTCAGTTTCACATCTTCGGTCATATAAGAAAAAAACGATATACCTAATAATTATTATTTTACTAGGATTGGTTAAGTAAAAACAACCAACCCTGGTTGTTTTTACTCAACCAATCCTAGTGAGATAATAATTATTATATCGTTTTTTCTTATATGACCGAAGAGTTGAAACTGACCGATAATTCGGAACTTACCCTAATTTTGTATGTCTCGGATTGTGTTATTTATTGAAAAAAGTGTCTCCATTAATAATGTTAACAGTTCATATGGTACAAATATTGTTAATTTGTGTGTGTGGTGTTTAACCACTTTATTTTGTAGCGATTTGTGTCATAAGATCAGTTATTTGTTTGATTGTTTAGGTTTAGTTGAGAATTAGGGCATTAGTGAAGCCATGTGGTCATAGGCCTCGCTTTCACCTCTTTTATTGCAGAAAACAAAATATCAACTGGAACAATATCATAATTTGGATTAATATCAAACCGATGTGTACTAGAATACTGTTCAATTATTGAAAATATCTATAGGGTAAGTCCCTGGTTATCGGACAGTTACACATTTTAATCATGTATAAAAAAAGTTTTTCTTTTTTTTTTCTTACATGCTCGAAAATGTGGAACCGTCCGATAACTCTGAACTTATGAATCAATTCCGTTACCATCTACCTTATAGTTCTTTCTATATATTGTAAGTCGCGAATCAATCATCAGGTGGGTTTCACATTTCCGGTCATATAAGAAAAAACTATATAATAATTATTATGTAATTTTTATTATATCGTTTTTTCTTATATGACCGAAGATGTGAAGCCGACCGATTATTCGTAACTTACCCATATCAATGGATGTTCCGCCGTAAGGAACTGTGTCGTGAAACACTATGTATAACAAGCTATTGCTAAAATCAAAATAAGATATAAACTGCGGAGGTAGAACTCCTAGTTGTCGGAACAGCTGGAATAGGGTCCAAAGTTGTCGGTGTCATCAATTTGTGAAACTATGCATATATTCAAATTAAAAGTTCTATCAAATTCTAAATGGTATTTTATATTAGCTATGACAGTTGTTTAATGTTAGTGATGGCTAGAATATGTACTTAGAATACTTCACATTTTAACAGTTCTGTACAATGTATATATTAAATATTGATAATCTTGTATTAAAAATGTTTCAAATATCTCTATTTTCATTTATTTGACCTCTATTTATACGTAACGTGCTGAGATATATTTTTATCATGCACGGTGAAGTACAGTTAATAGTTGAACAAAAATATGATTTTGAAACCTAGGATCCTGGACAGTCTAAAATGGCTATAAGAACAGACATTGGTATTCTGATATTACCCTTGAATTTATACATAAATTACCTTAATTCTCCATGTCGTTATTTCTCTTGGAAAATACGTTTTACATCTACACAGTGCATTCCCTAATACTTTCACCTCAACAAAAAAATCTTGCTATGACTTTCATAGGAATATTCCAATTTACCCACCCGTCCAATCTTATCCGGTTGGTGATTTACTTTGGAATCCGGATTTGGTCCTAGGAAATTAGATAGTCAGCTCTTTTCAATACAATTCAAATAGTTACTCAATAGAATATATATACCTACACTCCTCCGTCGGCAACTTATTCATGGTCAGTCAGTCAGGATTTTCTGAATATGCCTTTTCATGGGCTTTCTTTTCATCTGCATCACTCGTACTCTACCACTTTTCCATTCGCTTCATTTTGGACTCAGAGTCAGCCAATAAGGTACTGCGTTCATATGTGGTTCTCGATTCCAGGACAATAACCCCCCGTGCAAAACACCCCCTCCCCCCCAATCGGACCGCTAACCTAACCTCAGGTGCACTATATCTCTTTATATTTATATCATATAGTAATTTTATTAATGAAAAAGTAATGAAAATTAATAAAATTGAATTAAGCTAAATATAAAGACCGGCAGTTTTTTGCTTGGGGGGTTCTTGTCCGTTTTTTTTTTTTGCACGGTTTTTTTTGTCCGGGGGGTATATTGCACGGGGGGTTTTTGACCGCGGGTTTTTTTTTTGCACGGGGGGTTAATGTCCTGTCACCATCATATAATTACCCAAGCAACAATTCCAGACTCCATTTCTGTAAGATAATTCACGATATTATAATTAATGAATTTAAGTATTTAAAGATTAATTTATTGAACATATTTTACAGAAAGCGATCACCAGAGAAAAAATTACGGTAATTGATAATTCATCAACATAATCTTCGTAAATAATCATGATACAATCTACATGAATAATCAAATTAACTTTATATGAGATGTCAGTAGATTCGTATGTAAATAAGAATCAAATCTCAATCCCAATCATTAAAAAATGATTAACTATTAATTTCTATGGCCGAAAAATTATAATGGTATTTTTTATCGATATTCTATGTGAATTTTAGTGTTAGAAGGCATAGATCGAGATTAATAGTTATGATAGTGATTTTTACGAGATTGATCAGAAAACGATAAGAAAATATCATCTGAATATCTACGATAAAATTTAGGTTTGAACTCAATAAGGTTGTCCATGTTGTTCATGAGAATATATAAAGACATTTGATAGAGTGAACCAAGATGATGATTGTCCATTTCAAAGGTACATGACTTTTATAATTAATAAATGATTTTAGAGAAGGTTTACATTTTGTACGTAGGCCTTTATCAAAAGAATTCTTATTTACCTAACTTTGATGGCTGGTGGTACTGTGGGGTGAGAGTGTGGGTCCGGTGTCTGTTGGAGCATCTGGAGATGATGTGGTGAGGCTGTTGGAGTGTTGAGTTGAGTGTTAGTGCTAAGTGCAGTTTTAAGTGTTAGTGCTAAGTGTAAAGTTAAGTGTTAGTACTAAGATAAAAATTAAGTATTGGTACTAAGTGAAAAATTGAGTGTAAGTGCTTGTTGATAAGTTTAGAAATAAGCGAAGATTGATAATTAAATTAGTGAAGTATCTTTCTTTTTGTGGTGGTAGAGGTGAAGACCTGAACAGGAAGTAAGGAGGACTGGCCCGCTGAAAAGGGTATCAACGAAGCTACATCTTAATTGATCTTGATATAACCATAGAGTATGATACATTACTCCTAATAAATAATTCATATTAGAAATATCAAATATGATTAGGTACCTAGCTATATACATTAATAAATGGAAATTCCTATAATACTTAGGTAGATATATAAGTGTGAATATAATTTTAAAGGTCCCCTCCAAGCAAATATTTTTATTGCCTGATTCAACGAGGCTAATGTTTCTTATCATTTTGCTGCAAACCGCATCGAATTTGGTAGCATATTATTAATTTTATATGCTTTTAAAGATTTATGTAATCAAAACTCTACAAAACCTATTTTACTTCCGACTTACTAATTTAAGAAATTTTCAGCCTGAAGAAAAAGAATGTACACCATTTGTTTTGATTGTCAACTAGGTATTAGGTTTAATAAATCCATTTAATTTTCGTGTAAAGGTATAAATTTGAATGAACTTATAATAGAAACGTTTATATACTTAATAAAACAATTAATATCTAAAATAAAGGCCGAAAACGCATGGTTTATTTATAAAATTCGAATTTGTAATCAAAACAAAGAGTGTACAATCTTCTTCTTGAGCATCAGATTAGTGATTCGCTCCGTTGTTGCTCACAGAGTATTAAAACACTTTAAAAACAAATTATGAAATATGTACTGAACCGAATTGTATGCGGTTTGCAGAATAAGGATCGTAGACCTTAGTTCTATAATATTATGTTATAAACTCATTTTTTCCCGGAGCCTGGAGAGGACCTTTTAGTGTCATAGTCTTATTGTTATCAGTTACTTTCAGTACACTCAAAGTAGTTTGATGCTTTAACAATTTTACAGAAATTTCAATGACATTTCATAGACTGTGAGATGCCTGGCCCATGGCCTGGCCCTTCAGATGTCAACAAAAGGAACATAATCCCTCTCCGGGAGGTTTGTCAGGTAGTATAAAAATTGTAAACATGGCTGTAAAATAGAGGGATATACTTAACCATCAAATGGCGTAAGTTGTTATTAATGGTCCGATAACTCCTATTGGTTTCCGACTCAAAGTCAAACAGAGGGTGAAGAAGATGGTGCGTAATCTTTGTATTGAACATTATTTGATCCTGACAATGGATGGTAGGCTGGTAGCTATTGAGTCTGTTGCGGTTTAGGGAAAACCATAGATGCCAGATGGCTTTCTGCAAGCCAATTCTGGCTCTAGCCTCTTGCCCTTTGCCAGGCTTGCCTTTGGCCCCTTTCTAGGGTAAATTTGTGTTTTAGGTCCCCCAAAGAATTTTGATATTTTGACAATTAATATAGGTTAAAGGAGCCATTCTAAGACTTTTTCAATAAAACCATTTGTTGTGCAAATGCTTCGTTTTCGAGATATATATCGCAATTAACTTTTTGGTAGGAATAACATTAAGTTTGTAGAAAACACAAGGCATTCCGCCTTTTAGATTTTTGTGACATGAAATCTTGGTGCCATTAAAACTGTTAATGTAGTTCACTGTATCTGCTAGTTTGTTAAACTTCACACATTATGATTGTTTGATGACCTGGTAAGTGGTAGGGTCAATCTGGAAAAATAGGTGCTTTCTAGCCAGTCTGCAGAATATGTGAGATATTTGGGATATTCTCTCCGAACAATTTTGAATTAATTCCTATATTTACATTAATTTTGCTACGAACAATTTTGAATTAATCCCTATATTTACATTAATTTTGCTACGAACAAAATAAGAGATCTCTACGAACACTTTACCAGTTTCTGCAGACTGGCTTTCTAGTTTCTGACCAGTCTGCAGAATGTGTCTCTTCTCCCGCAGAGATTTTAATTTGAGAGACAGTTACTCTCTGACTCTCAATAGCAGATTCAGAATCTCCTGCAGCTAAATTAATGGTAACATAGGAATTAATTCAAAATCTCCCGCAGCTAAATTAATGGTAACATAGGAATCAATTCAAGATCTCCCGCAGAGATCTCAAATATCTAAAAATTCAATCAGAAACTCCCGCAGAGAGTCTTGGAAAAATGTTCCATATTCTGCAGACTGGGACTTTCTGATGAACTAATTACTCTGTGAGTCTGTTGGAGTTTTACAGACTTCAAAAATTAATGGAAAAATTGTATAGGGTGTTTGTGCCAGTAATCGGCTTACCTCTAGTAATCGGAATAGCAGACACATTGAGCATAATTTTCTATATAATATATTAAGGAATAGAGGCATACGTACTAAATTATTAAAGAATCAACCACTATAATTGATTAGTAATTCTTTCTAATCATTTAACCACACAAATTAATAGGTAGCTTCCAATCATTGTCGGAAAGTCAAGTTATCGGTCAGTTCGTTGTATTTTTCGTAAGAGAACGGTTCCTCTTTGAAACTCCAGAGTGAGTTTCAGTAGCTTTTAATGTACCAGGTGTATGTTTTTCTAGAAGTACAATTTACGATCTATCAGTGCATTTTGAAATCTAAGCAAACAAATACTTACTTTTTATTTAAAATGGTAGTCCGATCACAAGATTATCAGAACATCTGATTTTAATGTTCGGACAGACTGGTTGATTAAACATAGAATCCATCCGTCCACCCTGACGATTACTGGAAAAACTTCCCGTCATGCGTCCGATAACAAACTGGTATTTTAACTAATTAATTTATATCGTTACATTGACCAATAACATTAATAAATAAATTTTGAGATAGTTAAGCTTGTATATTCTCCGAATAAAGTACGTTATTACATATGATAACAAGATATGATTACTTTATCGTCAAATATATAAATATTTTACATAATCATACCCACTTATATAGTCTCACGTGTGAATTATATATGGCGTTTTTCAATAACCAAAATACGTAAAATTCAATCAGAAGGATTTAGAATCAACAGAAAACAGGACTTCCACTCCAGGTTGTGACGTCATTAATAGCGACAAAGAATGGTTGAATCTACATCACAATAGTGGAAGAGGGCAAACTAGAGGGAATGTAGACGGCATATATATCGGCATTTATTTTTTAAGGGGACATTCGAATTATGTCCCGTTTAAACTTAAACAAAGCAACAGTTATTTAGGGGCCGAAAATTACTTTTTCAATGAAAATCTAATTGAGGTAAAGCAATTTCAAAATAATTTTTATCAGTAAATAAAATGTGTTATAGACTTATAGTTAGCATTATAATAGAGCTAAGATATCTGCAACTAAATAGACATGAAATGCATATGACAATTACAGCTTGCTTTTATTCAAGATAGTTACCCCTTTTTTCAGAACTATTATAATCAAAGAAAACGTATAGAGGCTAAAACTAAATTAATTGATATTACTAAATACCAATCTGAGTCTTCTGAGAAATGAATAAATTAAGCATTGATTGTCAATTTTAAAATATCTGAATATAATCTATGTATACTTGGCAGACGAATCAAATATATAATAAACCTTAATTTAAAGTAGCCGTTCATTCTTAAAGCGGCCGGGTAATTATTTCCTCTTGCATGTAGAAGGTAGCAGTTGTAGGAGCTTCAGCTTATGTAAATAAATAATCACATTTATATAAAATAACTTAGTTTTCAATTCTGGTGTATGGCAAACAACAATGTATAACATGTTCAAACTTTCGAATGAAATGACAACACTAAAATATAACGTATTTTTAACCATTGACGAAGTGTTTGATTGTGTTTATGGGTAGGTAATAATAATAATATAAGCATAATACTTACTATTACTTAGAACAGTAGTAATTACGTTAATAAAAAATACATATTGATTGTATAGATATTAGGTATGACTAAATCTATTACTAGTAATTAGAAGCGGGAGAATAATTATACTATATACTATTATATTAATCAGTCACTTCCATGATCAGTCACTAATCAACAAGTATGACGAACATTAGTTCCTTATGATTGGCCACCTGACGATAATAGAATTGGAAGTGACCGAACATAGATATTGCTATGACGATTACTAGCATTTTAGACTAATGGGACATTTTTACTTTTAATTGCATAAGTAATAATATAAATGTGTTTATGTGTAAAGCGATTGGAAAGATAAAGATTCCAGCTTTCTAATGATAGTTGCATCGCGTTGGTAGCGTTTATATGTGACTCGTTATTGGTATTTGTTTGTAATTTATCCTTAAGTGACCGATTACTGGCACAAACACCCTAATCTGCAGCATTTAGCATATAGAGTTCATCTGTTAGCCTAAGCAGTTTTCCAGTCTGCAGAATATGGAACATTTTTCCAAGACTCTCTGCGGAAGTTTTTGATTGAATTTTAGAAATTTGAGATCTCTGCGGCCATGTTTCAAAGTGTGGCAGGAAAGTCGCCAGTTTAGTGAGAAAATGGATCCAGGTCGCCACATTTAAGGTACTTTAAAGGAGAAATTTGACTTCCTAGTGAAGATTTTACACTTGGAAACATCTTTATGCTATAATGCTTCTCGTCTGATGCATGTGCATCTCTTGAGACTATATTGGGAGTGATTTACTCCTAATTTACATGTTTTTCAACTTATTTAACCCCTCAAAAGTCGCCAATATACTGGCGACTTTGTCCACATTTTAAAACATGGCTCTGCGGGAGATCTTGAATTAATTCCTATGTTACCATTAATTTAGCTGTGGGAGATTTTGAATTAATTCCTATGTTACCATTAATTTAGCTGCGGGAGATTCTGAATCTGCTACTGAGAGTCAGAGAGTAACTGTCTCTCAAATTAAAATCTCTGCGGGAGAAGAGACACATTCTGCAGACTGGGCAGTTTTCCAGACTGGCTCCCTGTCTGAAAAGTAGAGCAGGATTAATCCGCCGCCCAAGTCCTATTTAATTCCTATGTTCCCAACTTCCCATGTTATTTGCTGCGCCCATTGCCCAAATCCCAATTTCTGTACAAAATTGAAAATCCTGGGTCTGTCTGAGGAGACCTTCTTTTCAGACTGGACCCTCTCTAATCATTTCACCACACATAAAACAGGTAGCTTCCAATCATTGTTGGAAAGTCAAGTTATCGCCTATTGGTCAGTTGAACTCAGTTCGTTGTATTTTTCGTTAGAGAATGGTTCCTTTTTTAAACTCCTGGGCGTCCAGATTGCATTCTTTGTGAATTTTTTTCGAAACTTGCGGTCTTCTAAAAGACATTTATATAGAGTTTCAAAACTTTGCGGCTCATCAAATGTGAATTTTCACTTGATCAAATATTCCCGGTCTGTTGATAAGTAACTAAATCTAGATAGTAATTGCTCCTTCCACCACAGCTCGCTTTATATCCCATTGCTTGTAGTTTTTATCCCACAGCTCACATTTTTTATCCCACGACTTGCATTTTTTATCCCACGGCTCTCATTTTTTATCCCACGGCTCTCATTTTTTATCACACGGCTCTCATTTTTTATCCCACGGCTCTCATTTTTTATCCCACGGCTCTCATTTTTTATCCCACGGCTCTCATTTTTTATCCCACGGCTCGCATTTTTTATCCCACGGCTTGCATTTTTTATCCCACTGCTCAGATATGATATCCCCACGGCTCTTCAAATAACCTGTTGGTGAAATAGCGGCTCTTGGACAACAACTAATGCAATCTGGCTGGGCGTGTTTCAGTAGCTTTTAATGTACCAGGTGTATGTTTTTCTAGATGTACATTTTACAATTTATCAGTGCATCTTAAAATCTAAGCAAACAAATACTTACTTTTTATTTAAAATGGTAGTCCGATCACTAGATTATCAGAACATCTAATTTCAATGTTTGGACTGACTGGCCGATTAAACAAAGGATCCATCCGTTCACCCTATTGACTATTCCTAACGATTATTGGAAAAACTTACTGTCATGCGTCCGATAACAAATTGGTATTTTAATTCATGAATTTAGATGGTTACATTGGCTGATAACATTAATGAATAAATTTTGAGATAGTTATTCTCCGAATAAAATATGTTATTATAATTTATATATTGTTATCGTCCGCTGAGGGCAGAACAAACACGTTGCTCAAAGAATGTGGCTATAGTTTCCCTAGTTGATTCTATCTTTAAATGGTAAATTAAATGGCAATGAAATAGATAGAAAATGAAGAATTTTATTTCTAAATCTTATTCTACAAAGTTTATAGGATGCATGGAAAGAGTGAAAAGGAAAATGGAACAAGGACAAGACTACACATAAGAAGCATTGACAAGGATGATGATGAGGCTGCAAAACAAATGAATAAAATGAACAACATGCAAGGTAAGTATGTGAATATTATGTGAAATATGCAATGAACATGATATAATGACAATATATGAAATACACTTACAGGTGACAACAATGATGATGAATGAACATGAATGGATGATGAGGAGAGGAAGGACTTGCAGGTTAACTGACAGTATTAAAGAAGATTGCTTATTTTTAACATGCATGGATTGCAACTTACAATAGGTTATTAATCCTGAAACAATATAGATAACATCAATAAATTGAACAAAATATTGATCTATTTTTGTATCAACAGATCATGGTAAATGATCCTACTACAATATGATAACAAGATATGGTTATACTTTAATGTCAAATATATAAATATTTTACATAATAATACCCACTTATATAGTGTCACGTGTGAATTTTTATGGCATTTGACATTTGTCAATAACCAAAATATGTAAAATTCAATCTGTAGGATTTAGAATCAACTGAAAACAGGACTTCCACTCCAGATTGTGATGTCATTGATAACAACACGGAATGATTGAATCTACATCACAATTGTGGAAGAGGACAAACCAGAGGGAATGTAGAGGTCATATGTAACGGCATTTATTTTTGAAGGGTAAATTAGAATTATGTCCTGTTTAAACTTAAACAAAGCAACAGTTATTTAGATGACGAAAATTACTTAGGAACCTTTGGAACCATTTCAATGAAAATCTAATAGAGGTAGGTACAGCAATTTCAAAATAATTTTTATCAGTAAATAAAATGTGTTTTAGACTTATAGTTAGCATTATAATAAAGCTAAGATATCTGTAACTAAATAGACATAAAATGCGCATGACAATTACGGTTTTCTATTATTTAAAATAGTTACCCTTTTTCAGAACTATTCTCTAATCAAAGAAAACTTATAAGGCTGCTGGCTGGATAACTAAATTAATAAATATCACTGAATACCAAATCTGAGTATTCTGAGAAATGAATAAGTGAAAATTAAGTATTGATTTTCAATTTTAAAACATCTGAATATAATCAATGTATACTGGGCAGACGAATCAAATATATGATAAACCTAATAATTTAAATTAGCCATTTATTCTTAAAGCGGGTAATTATTTCCTCTTGTGTGTAGAAGGTAGCAGTTGTAGGAGCTTCAGCTTATGTAAATTAATTAATCACATTATTTATATAAAATAACTTAGTTTTCAATTCTGGTGTATGGCAAACAATATTGTATAACATGTTCAAACTTTCAATTAAAATGACATCACTATAAGCTAACATATTTTTAACCATTGACGAAGTGTTTAATAAGGATAAGGATAAGGATAAGGATATTTATTGAAGAAAAGTAATAAAAAACAATACAGTTCTACAAGCCCATATATAATTTCTTATTAATAAGAAATTTTCGGGCAAGGTTAAAACAAGAGACAGGAATGGTTTTATCCTGTCATAAAATATATACAACATTTACACTAAATAGATAATATTTTTGTATTAGACCTAAATGATTGCACAGACAGAGAAAACACACCAAAAGCTACAAATGATAAAGATAAGAATACACAAACTTACAATTATCAACAACAAGTCACAGATCACAATGTACCTAAACTAATTATGATCAGCATATTTGGCAAGATAGTACTTTTTAAGAGTTGATTTAAAGATATTCAAAGAGTTAATAGTTTTTATATTTGGAGGTAGAGACTGCCACAGTTTAGCTGCAGAAAAATGAACACTGTGCTCCGTTAAAGTTAACCTGTGACGACCTATAACTGGATCAGAAGCATGCCTAGTTTCATAGGGTAAGTTGGAGTAGTTAAAATTAGTTCTATTTCTAAACAAATACACAAGCAATTAATAATTATGGAGATCATCTAATTTCAAAATACCAGTGATATAAAAAAGGGGGTCAGTGTGGGCTAAGTACTCGCTACCGGTGATGATTCTTATTACTCGTTTTTGGAGCATCTCAATAGTATGCAAATGAACATCATAAGTTCCACCCCATAGAATATTTCCGTACATTAGATAAGGGTAGAACAGACTATAGTACAAACTGATTAAAGACTTTTGTGGTAGGAACTCTCTTACTTTGTATATAATGCCAGTCACCTTAGACAACTTTCTACACACTATATCAATATGATCTCTATACTTCAGTCTGCTATCAATGGTAAGACCAAGAAATGATTAATTGTGAGTATGGGTAAGTAATAATAATATAACATAATACTTACAATTACTTAGTACAATAGGAATTACATTAATAAAAAATACATGTTGATTGTGTAGATATTAGGTATGACTAAATCTATTACTAGTAATAAGAAGTGGGAGACGTATTATATTATATACCATTATAGTTATCAACAAGTATGACGAACATTAGTTCCCTATGATTAGCCACCTGACGATAATAGAATTGGAAGTGACCAAACATAGATATTGCTATGATGATTACTAGAATTTTAGACTAATGGGACATTCTCACTCTTAATTGCATAAGTAATAACATAATGTGCTCAAGTGTAATATGATTGGAAAGATAAAAATTCCAGCTTTTTAATGATAGTTACATCGCGTCAGTAGCGTTTATATGTGACTTGTTATTGGTATTTGTTTGTAATTCATCCTTAAGTGACCGATTACTGGCACAAACACCCTACTTATTTGTGATGTTAATGTACCTTTTCAGACCCCCAAACTTAACTAAGGCAACCTATACTATCGGAAACTTAATTGCGCTATATCTCGAAAACGAAGCATTTGCACAACAAATGGTATTCCTGAAAAATGTCTTAAATGGCTTCTTTTACCTATTAAAAGTGTCAAAATATCGAAAATCGGTGGGGGACCTTAAGCACAAATTTACCCTTTCTAGTTTCTAGTCAATCTTCTGCAGAATATGGAACATTTTACTGAGAAATATCTCATTATATCTAAGTGACTGAGTCCTAACTTCCTAAGGACTGTTGAGTGTAGTGTTAATTATGTTAGGTACAGTGTACTATTCTATTATTAAGTCTCACTGTCTCGGCTCTCAAGTCTCAGACCCAGACAGTCTCAGAGTCTGCAGAATATGGGAGATATTTTAGATATTCTGATTATTATTCTCTCCTAGACTCTTAACAATTTTGAATTAATTCCTATATTTACTTTAATTTTGCTGAGAACTCTTCTAATTCTGAATTAATCCCTATATTTACATTAATTTTGCTACAATCGTATTAAGAAATCTCTATTCTCTAGTATTCTCTACAATCACTTTAGTGATTCTACCAGTTTTACAGACTGATCTCAGACTGGTCCACAGGAGTTAGGAGCCTGATGGCAGACTTTATTTCAATAATATCATTGGAAATTTTTATTTTTTTTCATTGAAAAACAGAAATAATATTTTAACAAATTTTATATTTGATAGATTTTTAGCTACCTATTTATTCCTATGTTATTGGTTATCCTGGACCTATGACCTATGTTACCATTGGAAATATGTTCATTGTTGGTGAATTTTTTCAGTTTTTTGAAAGAGTCGATTTTGTTATTTGGACTGAATTGCTCTCTCCCCTTCTGGCCCTTCACAGCTTCACTCAGCCTCAGAAGTCAGGTTCAGGTCCTCAAACTTCCTTTTCAACTAAATTAATTGTAAAATAAAGTATTAATTCAAGAATCAAAGATCTCCCTTGAAGTCTAAAAATTCTGAATTTTCTTTATTTATGATTTGACAGATTTGTCAAATTGTCTCTGAGACTCTTTTTGAAAAAATAGACCCTAATCCTTCAATCCATTAATAGGTATTTAATCCTATCCTAATAATCCTATTAATAAAGGCTGTAAAGTGTAAAGCATCTGTAGAGAAAGGTTCCAATATTTAGCTAATGTTCTTGGTGCCCTATTCCTAGTCTCCTACTGTTGTGACGTTGTTCACGAATTTCACTTGTCCTTATTGGTTTTGTTGTTGATGTAAAAAAATAATTAATCATTTATGAATATATTTAATGTGTAAAAAACACTAAACTCTCTGCTTTTAATATATAATTTATTGCATTCATTATATTAATAACTTATTCAATTCACATGTGGTTTAGTTGTAATTGTGATTTTACCTTACAAATGTTGTCATGGATTGGACACATTATTTTCCATTGCTCCTAATTGTAAATATTCAAATAGGTAGCTACTATAACTTTTATCATAATTTTTTTATTCCACTAGGTCTTTATTATGGTTATGACATCAGAAAATTTTAGTTGTTCAATTAATTGAATCAGATCTTCCAAAATATCACTTTAATTAACATTATGGCAACTATACTCTCACGGTCCAGCACTACAGGATTTTGTAAGTACTCATTTTGATAATTTTAAATGAACATAATGTGTAGAGCATCTTGAATACAATAGAACTACTATAATGAAATCTTGTATAGTAAATGTAAGGAAGTATCCTCTATAATGAACAAATTTTCTTTAAGCTGCCTTGAAAGTTAAAATGGCCATTAGTCATCCTAATGGCCATTTTACTCCCCTACTCAGGATTCACAATTCACTACTCATGATTTCATTATAGAGGAGGTGTACTGTATAACATAAGAATAATACTTACAGCAATGCATAGATATTGTTGACTGAATAGGCTACAAACATACTAAAATTATAGTTTCATTTACTTTGACAATGATTATAGTACAAAAATGTTTTTTTAACAAATAAGAAATGTGGATTCTGAAATTAGACGTATTTAAAATAGTTTAAATCACAGTCATTGTCAATTCCATCCCCTGCTTTATCACAGACAGTGCCCCAGTAACCAAAGGTTTGATGATATGTCTGTTTGTTACCTGTACTTCCCTCAATGTGCCTCTCTTTGCTCATCTGCGCCGCTACTTGACGTGCAAACTCACGGATGTCCTCAGTAGAGGGGAGGTATTTGTCTTTGCAACATCTTATTTTATTTTAATCGCATCTAGGCAAGTTATGAATCATCGGTTGGTTTCACATTTAGGGTCATAAAAGAAAAATGATATAATTATTTTATTTAATTTTTATTGGTTTCTGTGATTCCTGCAGGTACATGGGTACTAATAAAAATTAAATAATATGATTGTGTTGCTTCTTTCTTACATGACCGAAGATGTGAAACTGACCGATAATTTGTAACTTAACCTACTTATTTGTTGCAGTGAAAATTATAAATTAGCTTATTTGTTGTAAAAGGAGACACAATAAGATGAATAGTAGCTACAATGTTTTTTATATATTTATTATCCAGATGAAAAAATTAAATCATGCATATCTGAAGCTCCCTCTTCATTCAATTATGTCATTAATTCTTAGAAAATAATTTAATTGGGTCCTTCTCTCTCCTACAGATATGGAAGATATTATTTGCTAAAATATCATTTATTGACATGAAAGATCTCGTTGTGGGATTTCTTCTCATGTATTACTTCAGGTTAGTAGCTATCTGTTAATTATGACCAGTTTGATAAATGACTTAAATGTGTTATCTTATCATCTATTAAGTTTAAGAAAAAATTAATTTGATATTTATTTATTTCATGAAAACATTATTTTTGTATATATTTGTTATTATTTTTAATGTAATTAGCTTGCTATTCCTTTAGAGAAAGGAGTTTATTTTGTGAAAACCTGCATCTTTTAAACTATTAAAAGTAGCTATTAACAAATTGGCATTGGTTTTAATTAGTTAATTTTTAAATGTAGCTAGCTAATAGAAGTATTTTGTTAAAATGAATTTTAAGATAAACATTGTTTTTTTTAATTATTTTATTTACTTTGTAGCTAGAGTATATTAAAATATATCGAGCATAAAATTAATCCTTCGTTCAACAAAATGTTTTCCATTCTCAGTTTAAGTGACTGAATATAACCAATAGAACAATAAAAGAGTTAATGCAATGTTTAAAAAATAAATATATCTTGTACATCCCTTAAAAGATTAAATTGTTTTTAATAGAAGAATAAATGACAATCCGTTTATTATCAATACAACCATTGTCAACACTGATTTCAAAGAATAAATACAGATTTTGTAACTTTACTGTGATAGTGGGTTACTGTGGTTACCTCTAACCAGGGATACAGTATATAACATATAGGGTATGGTAATCAGCTGATCGAATCTAGTTTGACGTGACCACCGGATGACTGGAAATGGCGACTTTGATCACACTTTGAAACATGGGAAAACCTACTTCAACTTAGTCGCTTCTAAATTTAATTTTTTTCTTATCAATTACTAACTAGGCATTGGTTAAAATGTATTTCCATTATTTTTTACTTAACTGTTATTCATAGGAACTACAATTGAGCAGTTCACTAGCACTAGTTTAGGCTCCTAGATAGCATATGTTCAAGACTCTATTTTTTATAGATAAGTTAAAGAAATGAACAATAAAAACACACCTGAAATATATCTATATATTCAACTTCGAGGTTCAATCACCATTTTTGCTTTTCTTTTGCACAAAACCCTCATAAAATGTCTTTAAAATTCTCGATATTAACATGAAATACGAGGAATTATGAGCCACTCGGTTACAAACAAGAAATATGTTGTTGTGGGGACGTCAAATTTTTGTATCGTCTACTAGTTACTATACCCGTTATGCTCCTGCCTCTACCTCCTAAAAATATAATTACACAAATATCAAAGTTTTCATTTTATGAGCTTTATTTCAAGGCTCCTAGTATTAGCTACTGAATAGAATTATATAAAATGCTTGAAAGAATTATTCAAATAGAAACAAAACATATTAAATATATCTAATTTTATATTTTCTTTGCAATTAATAATTTTCTTCATAATTCTTTTTTCAGAATATTTGAAAGACGCTTTGGCTCTCACAAATTTGCCTCCTATTTGATGGCTAATCAAGTCATCACAACAGCTCTGGAGGTCTCCACTGTACTCTCCCTTGACTACCTAGGCTTTGATTTGCACAATGGTGGTCACCTTCCTGCAGGCCCGTATGTTTAAATTTATTGGGTAAATTACAAATTATCAGTCAGTTTCACACCTTCTGTCTTATAAATAAAAACAATATTATAATTGGTATCCATGATACTTGCAGGTATCATGGATACCAAATTAAAATTAAATAACAATAAGCTATAATTTTTTTATGTATATATATGACCGAAAATGTGAAACTGACCGATAATTCGTAACTTAGCCTAGCTAAACGCTATAGAAATGGCTAATGAATCTCTAAAACTAGAATTTGCATTATATCTATTTTCTGATTAAATTCTTATCTCTATTATTATTTTTTGATCTCTCTTTCCTCAGTTATGGCTTGATATTCCCCCTATTTGTGAATTACTACAGTGATATACCTCGTGTGACACAAACGAGAGTTCTAGGAGTGCCCATCACTGGCAAGACTCTCACTTACATTCTCGGGTTACAGCTTGCGTACAACTCTCATGCCACGGCTATATCGGCTCTTTGCGGAGTGGTGAGAATACCTATAGAGTCTGCAGTTAAATTTAAATTGTTCACTTTTTAATCATTGTTATTAACATTAATTAATCTGATGGGTTAATTAGCTACAAACATTTATTGAAACCTATCCGCTAGATTACAAATTTGCAAGAAGTTCTAATGATGTTGAAAAGTTTGACCAATGTGTGACAATTTGTTTGAAATTCTTTTATATTATCTAACTATTAACTTCTGAACTATGAACTATGTTTGTTTACTATTAATGATGTTATTATTTACTATTTAGGTTGAGAAGTAACTAACAACCTTTGTAATGAAATTATATACATACATCAAGTACTGATTCCATTCATTGTTTTAAAGTTTTCTAGTACCTAAAAGTCCTAAAGAATGCATTTTCTCCTCAGTTCTCGGGGCTGATTTACCGTCACAACGTGTTCTATATTCAGAGATGGACTTTCATACCATCTATCGTTGGTAGAATAGCTGGTGCTACATTAGAGCCAATGTTGGCCAGTACGCCTGAAATTGAGAGACTCACTGGTGAATGAAATATAACATTACTCTGCCTATCAAAATATATCAACCTATTGTTATTAGTTTCTGTGAAATATTATTTGATATTGATTTTAATACAAAATGAAAGATTGTTAATTACCAATTTCTTCTTCAGGAGCAACTTTGGAACTTCAAAGACAGGAAGAAATGGAGAGATGGGACCAACAAATGATGATGAGACAGATGGGAAGACAAATGGTGAGTGAGAAAGATTGTGAGAGAGCAGACAGGTAAGTAGTAATAAGCTGAAGCAGTGATTGAATGTTAAACTTATAGATTATAACTTACGAATTGAAAATTATTCTAGAAATGTTACTTCTACATATAATGTAGTATATACCTTTGTTTGAACTGTTCTTTTTGTGTTTTATAAATAAATGATTGAATGAAACCTTGACTTAAGTACAATTATCAGGGTGAAATGAATGGAAGAGCTCAGGGAGATGTGGCCCCTCCTCCCCCATCAGAAGATCAAGTAGAGACTCTCATGGCAATGGGTTTTGAGAGGCAGAGTGTTGTGGACGCTCTCAGGGCATCACACAATGATGTGAACACAGCTACACATATCCTGCTGCATCAGGCCACGTGAATGGTCAATAAGGATTCATGTAGAAATTAACTGGCCAAAGAGAGTCTGTAAATAAAGAGTATATTAGCCAATGAAAGTGTAGATATCAAATGATTAGCCAATAGCGTTGCTTGTTGAAAGAACCACAATTGCTAGAGTGGAGTTTGGGTAGCTAGATGGAAATTGGCCAATGAGAGTGCAGGAATCAAGTAACTGGCCAATGAGAGTGCAGGAATCAAGTAATTGGCCAATGAGAGTGCAGGAATCAAGTAATTGGTAAATGAGTGTGCAGGAATCAAGTAATTGGCCAATGAGAGTGCAGGAATCAAGTAATTGGCCGATGAGAGTGCAGGAATCAAGTAATTGGCCAATGAGAGTGCAGGAATCAAGTAATTGGCCAATGAGAGTGCAGGAATCAAGTAATTGGCCAATGGGAGTGCAGGAATCAAGTAATTGGCCAATGGGAGTGCAGGAATCAAGTAATTGGCCAATGGGAGTGCAGGAATCAAGTAATTGGCCAATGAGAGTGCAGGAATCAAGTAATTGGCCAATGAGAGTGCAGGAATCAAGTAATTGGCCAATGAGAGTGCAGGAATCAAGTAATTGGCCAATGAGAGTGCAGGAATCAAGTAATTGGCCAATGAGAGTGCAGGAATCAAGTAATTGGCCAATGAGAGTGCAGGAATCAAGTAATTGGCCAATGAGAGTGCAGGAATCAAGTAATTGGTCAATGGGAGTGCAGGAATCAAGTAATTGGCCAATGAGAGTGCAGGAATCAAGTAATTGGCCAATGAGAGTGCAGGAATCAAGTAATTGGCCAATGGGAGTGCAGGAATCAAGTAATTGGCCAATGGGAGTGCAGGAATCAAGTAATTGGCCAATGGGAGTGCAGGAATCAAGTAATTGGCCAATGAGAGTGCAGGAATCAAGTAATTGGCCAATGAGAGTGCAGGAATCAAGTAATTGGCCAATGAGAGTGCAGGAATCAAGTAATTGGCCAATGAGAGTGCAGGAATCAAGTAATTGGCCAATGAGAGTGCAGGAATCAAGTAATTGGCCAATGAGAGTGCAGGAATCAAGTAATTGGCCAATGAGAGTGCAGGAATCAAGTAATTGGTCAATGGGAGTGCAGGAATCAAGTAATTGGTCAATGGGAGTGCAGGAATCAAGTAATTGGCCAATGGGAGTGCAAGATTCAAGTAATTGGCCAACGGGAGTGAAGGAATCAAATAATTGGCCAATAGGAGTGCAAGATTCAAGCAATTGGCTAATGGGAGTGCAGAAATAAAATAATTGGCCAATGCAAGTGCAGAAATCAAATAATTGGCCAATGCGAGTGCAGGAATCAAATAATTGGTCCATTGGAGGGTATGCAGGAATCGAATCATTGGACAATGGTAGTTGAAATTGAATAATTGAACCAACCAATTTTAGTATGGGTAGCTAGATGTTCATTGGCCAATGGAAATGCTTTCAAAAGACAATGTGAGTGTACATACGAGTTCATTAGGTTTGTACATATAATTGTACCACTATTGCAAATGTACATAAGACTTCTTCAGCTATATTTCTAGTGTGCATAGTGTCTTTAGGTGTGTTTATATTATTGTTTTACAATTGGGGGTGTGCATAGAACTTTTTAAATATAAGTTGGATAATTTTTTTGGTTCATTTATCGATCAAAATAGGACTGATAAACTGAAATATTAATTTAGATTATTTATACTAGATATTAGTAGCTACATAGATCAATGCTGAACAACAATTGTGAAGTTACTCCTGTTAATTTCACGGTTATTATAAGCTTCCATTAGTTGCAAAGGAGTAAATATGCATTATTTAGATATTCAACTCACATAATTGCCAAAGTGTACATTTATTGATAGTACTGGTTTAACTTTGTTGTACCCAGGCACTTGATTAGGGTGATAGTAGCCACGTACTCGGAAAGTGAAGGTTAGCATAGGGCATTCAAATTTCAAAAATTAAATTTCGTTCTGATGTCAACTCCCACTTTTCGAGTACTGTGTGTGTGTTTTAATTGAGTAGTTACCCTATCAGTAATTGAATTTGTTACTTCCACATTCTTTAATTATTTGTTGTATATGTGGTTATATCTTTTATTATTTAACAAATTAGAATTTTCACATTTTATAAACAACTCTGTGAAAACATTTATACTCTATAGAATACTAAATTTAGGGATATGAAAATTAGTGATCAGTTAAAAAAATTACACAAACTAACTATATATAAGTATAATTCATACAGAGATTATTTTTCTACCTAGATATCTTATGTGTAGACTGAATCTGTACTTGTTAAAAGAAAATACTTTGATAATTCTGTTTGGCATTTCGTCTTACTTTGGGTATTTATATTTGTTACTATCTTATAAGTTATTGACTATTCCATCGTACAAGTTTTATTCCTAACGTAATATTGTGATAATAGATACTTTGCTTGCGAGTAAGGTGAATAATATTTCTTTTATTTCCCTTAATTTTTTTGTAAAAAGTTCCAGAAATAACTGAACGTTGGTTATGGTATTAAACTTTATTTTGAAAGAGTTTCTGTTTATATCGACTCTCAGATAAGTGGAAGTTATTATGTTTTGATATAGAATGTTTGCATTAAAATTTGATAAAAATGGATGTATAGATAGTGAACATGAATATGGTGGTGGGTGAGAAGAATTATCAATATTTTATCGAAACGTTAAAAATTAATGGAAATATTTCTAGGATTTTAAACCCTGCCCTGAGGATAAGCATTTCCCGTCATGGATCTTTCCCATTTGACGACCCCTACCAGATTAAATTTAAATTAATATTTTTATATGTATTTTTGTCCTTAGAATCAAAAAATCGAAACCGCTTAAAGGTCCCCTCCAAGCAAATATTTTTATTGCTTTAATTAACGAGGCTAATGTTCCTTATCATTTTGCTGCAAACCGCATCAAATTTGGTAGCGTATTTTTAATTTTATATGCTTTTAAAGATTTTTAAAATCAAAACTCTACAAAACCTATTTTACTTCCGACTTACTAATTAAAGAAATTTTCAGCCTGAAGAAAAAGAATGTACACCATTTGTTTTGATTGTCAACTAGGTATTAGGTTTAATAAATCCATTTAATATTCGTGTAAAGGTATAAAATTGAATGAACTTATAATAGAAACGTTTTTATACTTTAGGAAACAATTAATATCTAAAATAATTTAAATAAAGGCCGAAAACGCTTGGTTTGTTTATAAAATTCAAATTTGTAATCAAAACAAAGAGTGTACAATCTTCTTCCCCCTCGAGCCATCCACCTTGTCGTGGTGAGGGGTCATGTGTGGGCCAATGATGGTAGAGGCTATACTAGCTGGGGGTCTAGACCCTCAGGTAGATCCAATCACGCTAGGTTGGCTCTACCTGAGGCTCCAGACTAAGAGATGGTGTGGACGGACCCTTGAATATGACTGGAAACTGATACGGCTCAGCTATGAAGAAAATAGCTGGGGAAGGAGACCCCACTAACAAACCCCCTATCTATAGGGTACTAATAGAAACCATGAAAAAGTCTAATTACGAAATAAACCCTAACAGCGTTAACGGGACTCCTATTGCGGATAGCAGTAGGAGTGTCGCGCTCGGTCGGTCTCTCTCAGATCAGGAGGAGACTGTCCGTTATCAACGAGCTGATCCAGGGCATGGTGGAGACCAGGCCAGCCCTGCTCAGAAAACGACTGGCACCGATCACAACTTGGACATTGATATAGACTCTCCTTTGAACTTTTCTAACTCTAACGCAACGGCTACGAACAGGAACTTCCCTAATGACATGAAAGAAACAACGGATAATCTACAAAATAGTGACAGTGGCCCCCAGACTAACACTATTCCTTCTTCCACTGGGACGAAACCTAAAAAGAATATTAGACGTTATGATAGAAACATACCCAATGAAAACTATAACCTTCCCTGGCAATCGATCTTCAAAGGAAAAGAAACCTTTAAGAGATTCTTTGTAATGAGATCTTCCCAGGATGGTGACTTACGAAAACTCAACATATTTAAAGTTGACTCTGAACTACGCCGTAAACTGAATGGAGAACCAGCAAAAATTCATATGAGAACTGATGGAGGACTGGATGTTGAAGTTAATTCTGCAGAGCAGAGTGATTTAATAAGGAACATCGAACACTTAGTCCAAGAACCAGTAAATATTCAGTTACACCCTCGGTACAACTCATGCCAAGGTGTAATAATGAGCAGCCTACTGAAAGACTACAAAGAGGAGGATATTCTTGAAGGACTTAGTGATAGAGGAGTAACAAAGGTGTATAGAATGAAAAAGAAGATTGATGGCAATTTGGTTAATACCAGTGCATTGGTCTTAACGTTTGATTCACCAGAACTACCTGAGAAAATTAAAATAATCTGTGGAATTTTTGAGAAAGTACGACCTTATATTCCAATGCCCCGCAGATGCTTCAAGTGCCAAAAGTTTGGTCACGTAGGAAAATTTTGTAGAGCAAGGAATGGCATATGTGGCAAATGTAGCGAAGAAGCTCACGAAGGGGAGTGCACCCAACCAACTAAATGCACTAACTTTCTAGGCCCACACCCAGCCAGCTCCAAATCCTGTAACAGATATCAACTGGAAAAAGAAATATTAGCTATACAAACTAAAGAGAAAATACCATTCAATGAAGCTAAGGAAATTGCTATGTCCAAACACATTACTCCAGGTGTAACCTATTCTACAGCCCTGAGAGGGACTCAAGGCTCTACGAATACAGCTGAACGCAATTACTCCTTCCCTGATGAAAGGTCTAAAGAAACAGAACCTCAAAAGAATAATAACCATCGCCCAGTAACACAACGTACAGAGCAAAGCCATCAACATCACCCAAGCACTTCAACTAGCATACCTGAAGATACAGAAGAAACTCCAATGAAAGACTCACATATACCTATCAAATCTCCCCAGCGTATATCCAATGCATCGGAACAAGCTGGAAATAAACGAAAAACCGTATCTACTCCAGAACATTATCCAATAATGCAATCCAAGAAACGAAGTATGAACCGTGAACTGGATCCCTTGAGGGTTGCTTTGAAGGGTAGTAGTTAGCGAGTTCTTATTTATTTCTCTCTAAAGGGGCTGGACTCAATAAAAGCGTGGGGAGTAGGTTGAGCAGGGTAAACCTGTAATTTATTAACTAAAATTAACATAAAATAAAATACAGATTATTGGCAAAAGAATAATATTCCTATATGATACAAAAAGAAACTAAACACTTGGCATTTATGCAGCATAGCAACGGAAAGTTAGCTATAGTTATAAACTATAATAAGAGATCCTTTTAACAAGATTCTATGAATATAAATTACACTCTATATAATTATTGACATTTGAACTAACATAAATATTCTTACCCGAACTTAACAGCTGCAAAGAAAAACAAAATATTTAAACTGAGGAGACAGGCACACGCTCACGTTACAATGGCTGGAGATGAACTGACGCCAGCTGGATAGACAGCAGACAACAGCGCCACAGGGCTCCCCCGCCAGTAACGGAGTGTACAGGGAATCAGAAATAGTGAAAATCGGGTTTTGAGCGAAATCGGACAGAGCGTCCAGAGCGAGTTGAAGTTGAGGGGGCAAGAGGAAGAGGTGAAGGTGTCGGAGGGTGTGAATAACGAGAATTGTTATCTTTAGTAGGAGGTGTGATTGCTGGCGATGAAGATGGTAGACGTGCAGGTTTAAGTCTATCAATAGAGACAGATGTATTGCCTTGAGGGAGTTTCAGGATGAAATACTTGGGTTTGCGCTCAAGTACTTCATAGGGTCCAGTGTAGGGAGCTTCAAGACTTTTGCGGATACGGTCAACTCGCAACCACACTTTGTTACAGTGCATGAGATCTTTAGGGACATGAGAAGGAGCAGAAGAGTGACTAGTGCCTGAAGCAAGTGTGGAAAAATCAAAAGAGTGCATCTCTTTAATGAAGGTTTCTAAAGTTTCATGTGAAACAGGGCATCGGGTTGTTGACAGGAAAGGCTGAGGACATAACATGAAGGCTCCGGTCACTGCTGTGAATGGAGAAAATTCAGAACAGTTTGGAGTCATGCGGAGACCTAATAGAACGATAGGTAGGGATGTGTACCAATTATCTTGGCGTGCCATGATGGCTGATTTCAATGTACGATGCAGTCTCTCTATCATCCCGTTAGATTGAGGGTGATAACTGGTTGTGCGGAGATGATGGAATCCTAGAAGAGAGGATAGGTTGGAGAAGAATTCGCTTTCGAACTGAGCACCACGGTCGGTGACGACGTGCAACGGAACACCAAACCGTGATATCCAACCTGATACAAATGCGATGGCGATGGAGGAGGCAGTTGTATCGATGAGGGGAATGGCTTCCATCCACCTTGTTGTCCGATCGATACAAGTTAAGAGATAGCGAAAAGGTAAAGGGTAAGTAACAGTGGGAAGAGAAGCAGAAGGTAATGGTCCGACAATGTCGATGTGAACCGTAGTGAAACGATCGGAAGGAGCAGATATGGAATTACTGGGAGAACGAGTGTGACGTTGGATCTTTGATTGTTGACAATTCTGGCAGTTCATGACGAAATCTTTAACATCTTTGTCTAAGGAAGGCCAGAAATATCGCTGTTTGACTAATTGAATTGTTTTAGAAACGCCTGGGTGGGAAAGGTTGTGAAGAAAGGTAATGACAGATTGACGAGAAGCATTGGGAATGAAAGGACGAGGAGAGGAAGTAGAAGTGTCACACCATAGATTTAAGTTTGGAGTGATTTGAAAGGAGGTGAGATGAAGCTGTTTTGCTACAACTTCTGCATCATCAACCTGAGCTCTGGCTAAGGCTTGCAGATCGAAAGGGTCAATGGAGACTGCACACGTAGGTCGAGAGAGGCAGTCTGCCACAATGTTGCGGTGACCTTCTATGTAGTGCATAGAAGTGATGTATTCGGAGATGTAGGAAAGTTGTCGTTGTTGACGGTCTGATTTGGCGATGGCTTTGGAGTGGAATGCAGAGACAATAGGTTTATGATCCAAGAATAGGTCGACAGTTTGTCCGTCAATGAGAGTTCTGAAGTGTGAAACTGCTAAATATGCACCAAGAAGTTCTCGGTCATAAGTAGAGTAAGTTTTCTGTGAGGATGAAAGTTTTTTGGAGAAGAAGGAGACTGGCATTGGTTGGTTGTCTACAAGTTGGTATAATGCAGCGCCTACTGCATAGCTCGAGCTGTCTGATACAATATGATATTGGGACGAAGTTGTTGTAGGGAATGACAGGGTAGGACAGTTGACGAGTGCCTGCTTCACTTGGGTGAAGGCGGTGTCTAACTCATCTGTCCATGGAAGCTTCTTAGATTTAGGATGAAGTCGTATCAGTTCTGTGAGAGGGTGTGCAATTTCTGCGAAGTGAGGAATCATATGTCGGAAGAAGTTTATCATTCCGAGGAATCTGCGCATCTCTGTTGAAGTTGATGGTGGAGGGAACTCTGAGATTGCCTTTGTTCTGTCGGCTGGAGGTTTGATTCCCTTGGTGCTTATTTCATAACCCAGGAAAGTCAAAGAGCTCCGAAGAAACTCGCATTTCTCTATAGATAAACGGAGACTGTGATGCGCAAGGATTGAGAGAGCATTAGTTACATCTTCGATGTGTTCTTCCAACGTGTCGGATGCAATGAGCACATCGTCGATGTAGATGAAGACGTTTTTCACATTAGCGAAGATGGAATCGATGAATCGTTGGAAAGTGGAACCTGCGTTCTTTAGACCAAATGGCATGAAGAGAAACTCGAAGAGTCCAAAGGGAGTTGTCACTGCTGTTTTTGGGATGTCGTCTTCAGCTACTGGTATTTGGAGATAGGCTCTTTGAAGATCCAACTTTGTGAAATAATTTTTGTTGTGAAGAGACATCGTTATTGTTCGAAGGTGAGGTATGGGGTATTTGTCATCAACGGTGATATTGTTTAGTCCTCGGAAATCTCCACAGGTGCGCCACTTGTCAGGATCCTTCTTGGGGACCATGTGAAGCGGCGAGGCCCATGGTGAGTTTGAACGGCGTACTATTCCCGCTTGTAGCATAAATTGGAATTCCTCCTTAGCTGCTTCGAGTTTGGTTCCAGTGAGTGGGCGTGGCTTGAAAGAAATGGGAGGTCTGTCGCCTGTATCGATGTGATGCTGCACTGGAATAGAGCTATAAGTCGTTGAAGCAAGCTGTGAGGGAGAAGTCAGAGCAGGGAACTTTTGGAGAGTAGGAAGAATTCTAGGATCAACATGAGAAAAGTTAATTGAGAAAGATGTTATAGGGGTTGTGCTTGTTTGAAGAGGAATACGGCAATTAGTTAGAGCATCAATAAGCATATTATTTTTACAGTCAACAAGGATACAATTTCTAGCAAGGAAATCAACTCCTAGAATAGGTTGGGTGACATCGGCGACCACAAAGGACCAAAGGAAGGAACGTCGAAGACATCGTATCCCCAGTTCTGTGTCGACTTCACCAAAAGTGGTGATACAAGATCCAGAAGCAGAAGTGAGAGAAATTGCAGAGGAGCGTAGAAGAGGAGTAAATTCAGGATAGTTAGGCAGGAGTGAGACAGCAGCTCCAGTGTCTACGAGGAAGGAGTAAGTTTTTGAACCGATTGTGGCACTTAATTTAAGTGGCAACCCGACGGTTACTTCGTTTACGAGTCGCCCCTCCAGTTTCCCGAATGATGACGGGAAGATGGAGCAGGAGAGTTAGAGCGTGAAGATGGGCGTGAGTCAGGGAGAATGTTAATAGAAGAGTTAGATAAGATGCACCAGCGTGTGCAAGTTTTAGCTTTATTTCCGTAGTACAAATGATAACGGCATACCAAGGGTCGCTGACGGCCATGGAATGCTCGTACACCATTTGGGATTGAAGAGTCAGAATAGTTAGGAGAGTCAGTAGAATTACGAGAGTTAGAGGGAGGATTGCTGTTGTTCGGGTTTACCCAACGGTTGTTATTATGAGAAACGTTAGAGTGAGAGCGTTGAAAATCATTTTTAACATAGGATACAGAGCTTTGAGGGTTATATGCTATCATAGTATCAGCAACACGAGCAATTTCATCTAAAGAATCAGCAGAGTGAGTAACTAATATAGGTCTTATATTATCAGGCAAGCCCTTAAGAAATTTTATTTTCATAAATTCATCATTTAATCCTAAATTTGCCTGAGTGGCTATTTTCCTAAGTTCATTCAAATAAACAGTGGGCTTAGTACATACAATTTGATTTTGTGAAACAATGGAATCAAAAAGTTCAGGAGAGGATTTGCTAAAGAGAGCAATGACTGCTGCTTCAATTGCGTCATAGTCATTGGAGCCTATTTGTTCATCATTGAGTTGAGACATAACGGTTAAAGGTAAGTTTGATAGTACATGGTGAAATTTAGTGGCTGAAACTGTTATTCTAGCTATTGTAAATTGAGATTCAATAATGGTGAACCAGCGGTTCACAGAAGTTTCATCAAATTTCGGTGGGCGTACCGCTAAGTGGTTCATACCAGCAGTGGTAGTTGTGACGGTATCTGTGTTACCGCTAGTACTGCTTGTTGTAGACATCTTGTGATGCGGAGTGTGCTGATATGCCAATTCTCGGGGCACCAATGAAGGGTAGTAGTTAGCGAGTTCTTATTTATTTCTCTCTAAAGGGGCTGGACTCAATAAAAGCGTGGGGAGTAGGTTGAGCAGGGTAAACCTGTAATTTATTAACTAAAATTAACATAAAATAAAATACAGATTATTGGCAAAAGAATAATATTCCTATATGATACAAAAAGAAACTAAACACTTGGCATTTATGCAGCATAGCAACGGAAAGTTAGCTATAGTTATAAACTATAATAAGAGATCCTTTTAACAAGATTCTATGAATATAAATTACACTCTATATAATTATTGACATTTGAACTAACATAAATATTCTTACCCGAACTTAACAGCTGCAAAGAAAAACAAAATATTTAAACTGAGGAGACAGGCACACGCTCACGTTACAATGGCTGGAGATGAACTGACGCCAGCTGGATAGACAGCAGACAACAGCGCCACAGCTTCATATAAATCAGAAACTGAAATGGATAGTGATGGACAAGATCCATCAGAAATTGAAGTCCCATTCCATAACAATCCCAAACAGAAAAAGAAGCAACCTGCTAGTGAATCCTCAAATAAAAATAACAACACAAGCAAAGTATCAAGAGATCGCAAACCTTCAATAACAAAAGACAAGAACAATAATAGAAAATCATCAGATATCTTATAAACATAACAATAAAGAAAACGATAAACGAAAAGAGAACACAACCCAGAAAATTGTAACTCATATATCTTCAACCTGGCGGTAAACTTTCTTATATTTAAATATGGCTCTAGTGCAGTGGAATATACGTGGATACAAAGCTAACTACCACCAACTTCGCATGATAATTTCTGAAACAAACCCGTACTGTATATGCCTTCAGGAAATCCAACTTCCTGGTGACCCTCCCTTTATCCCAAGTGGATTCAAAATGTATGTTGACAAATCACGACCTCCTGGATATCATCATGGTGGCACTGGAATCCTCGTTCGAACTAGTGTTCCCCACTATTCACTTCCACTTAGGACAACACTACAGGCAACTGCCATAAGAATTCATCTTGATAAAACTTATACTCTATGCTCTATATACCTGCCGCCCAACGATGAGCTTGACAAAAACGACTTGGAACTCCTGATAGACCAACTAACGCCTCCTTTCTTGCTGTTGGGTGACTTTAATGCTCGCCATACGCTTTGGGGAGATGTACTTGTGAACTGTAGGGGACGAAAGATTGAAAATATTATATCAAACTTCCCTATAGACATTCTCAACAGACCTATACCCACACATTTCCATATACAAACAGCAACTGAATCCTGCATAGATTTATCAATCTGCTCTAGCGTTATATGGAATGAATTTAGCTGGCACATTAACTCCGATTTATATAACAGTGACCATTTCCCCATTAAATTAACACCCATTACCCCAATGCCTCGCACCCAATACCCAAGATTCATACTTGAGAAAGCAGAATGGAATAAATTTCAAAACCTCGCAGCGACAATCAGACCAGCAGATTCGTTTGATCATATTGATGAAAGTGTTAGCTACCTCGAAGAAGTGATACTTTCGGCCGCGGAAAGAAGTATTCCAAAGTCAAAAGGAGGTATAGCTGTGAAGTGTGTACCATGGTGGAACGATCAGTTGAAAGACGCCTGGAAAGAGAAAAGACTGAAATACAATATGTATAAACAATCCAAACTTCAAGCCCACAAAGTAATATTTCAGCAAACACGAGCACGATTCCGCTATCTTCTGAAGTCCTCCCGAACTCAATCTTGGAGACAATTTATCTCATCAATAAATAGCAACACTCCTATTAACAGTATATGGAAAAAAGTGAATAAAATTAGAGGGAAATACTCCGAACCAATGATGCCTTCACTGGCAGATGAAATGGGAAATGTTGTGACCGATCCTGCTTCAACATCAAACATGTTGGCGCAATCTCTATCAGATATATCTGAGGGTCTTCAAGAAAGAACTTTCCTCGCTGTGAAACAAAAATCTAAGGAAATTAACTTTGAAAATGGAGATAATGAGTACTACAATACTGAATTTGACCTATATGAATATGAGAACGCTCTGAAAAATAGCAAAAATACTTCTCCAGGTGAAGACAGTATTAACTATGACATGATCAGACGGCTGCCGAATAGTACTATAAAATTTATTCTGGACCTGTTCAATAGAATTTGGAAGGATGGAGTCTACCCATCCCAATGGCGTAGTTCTCTCATTATACCAATACTGAAACCCTCTAAGGACCCATTAGACGTGAAGAGCTACAGACCTATTGCGCTGACGAGTTGCCTAAGCAAAGTTCTAGAACGAATGGTTAATATTCGCTTGACATGGACTCTTGAATCTAAACATATCATTTCCCCCCAACAATATGGGTTTAGAAGAAGTAGAAGTACCACCGATGTATTAGTCAAACTAGACACAGATATTAAAACTGCATTTGCTAGAAAACAACATACGATAGCTGTATTTTACGACCTCGAAAAAGCGTATGATACAACATGGAAACATGGTATCCTTCTTGAGCTATTCAATGCTGGTATACGTGGAAGATTGGGTTGCTTTATAAAGAACTTTCTGAGCAATCGAATACTGAAAGTAAAAGTAGGTCCCGTTAAATCTAACCCCTATGTCCAACACGAAGGAGTACCACAAGGCAGCGTCCTTAGCTGTACTCTTTTCTCACTGGCAATAAACAGCATTGCTGGTCAACTACCTGAATCTATGAGGTGCACATTATACGTTGATGACTTTGCTATATATGTATCATCTGCCTGTTTATCATCATGTCTAAGGAGAGTCCAGAACGCTACCAACAAGTTATACAAGTGGTCAATCACCCACGGATTTAGATTCTCTCTGGAGAAATCTGTAGTGATGCACTTCACAAAAATCAGAGGTCTATTTATCGACCCTGAAATATATCTCAATGGTCACAAACTGAGAGTGGTTTCCGAAACCAAATTCCTGGGCATGATATTGGATAAGAAGCTATCATGGATCCCACACCTTAAAAGCACTAAATATAAATGCCTGAGAAGCATGAACCTGCTTAAATGCTTATCTCATCTTAGTTGGGGAGCTGACAGACTATCCCTGATTAGAATTTATAGATCAACGGTGAGAAGTATACAAGATTACGGTTGCCAGATATATAGCTCTGCTACAGCTACATCCCTGAAAATGCTAGACCCCATCCATCACTTGGGAATTCGACTCTGTACTGGTGCATTCAGAACCTCCCCTATTGAAAGTTTATATGCTGAATCTGGTGAGGCCTCTTTAAGTTTCCGGCGTCAGAAACTAAGTCTCCAACTTTATATGCGCCTTATGAGTATGAAAGACACTCCTAGTTACAATGCCTCTTCTGATGGAACCTTAGATCACATTTTCAACAACCCCAGAACCCATACAAACTTTGGGTATAGAATGAGGAAATTGGCCGAACAGCTGGAAATTGATGATGTAGACGTCTGTGAATCTGTAAATTATAACTCTATTCATCCTTGGAGATGTAAAGTGGGTCCTATCTGTGTGGGACTGGAGGGAGTAATAAAATCTCGAACCCCATCTAATATTTTGAACAGCATGTTTATTCATCATCTTAATGAAACACATAGTAATGAAATGCACATTTATACTGACTGATCCAAAACCAACGAAGGAGTTGGGTACGCTGCCTACTGTCAAACCAAATCAATCTCCAGAACTCTTCAGAAACACGCGACTATATTCTCTGCTGAGCTTTACGCAATTCTTGTTGCACTCATGATTATCCTGAAACAGAACCGAACAAATGTAGTCATTTTTTCGGACTCAAAAAGTGCAGTGCAATCTGTATGTGACAAATTTAATAAACATCCCCTGACTAGAGTGATTCATATGTGGATATCAATACTAGACAGAAGAGGCTACCAGGTCAAATTCTGCTGGATTCCCAGTCACGTTGGAATTGACGGAAATGAGACTGCGGACTCCCTCGCAAGAGATATCATCACAACCACTGATATTGTTCATATTAGACCTCTGCCTCACAAGGACTACTACCCTTATATAAGAAATAAACTTAAAGATCAATGGTTGAGACATTGGCTTGAAATTGGACCAAATAAACTACGAAGAATAAAGGAATATGTATCTGAATGGCAGTCATCACATCAGAAAAGTAGAAAATATGAGACTATACTGGCACGCCTTAGAATTGGACACACGAGACTTACCCACAACTACCTACTGTGCAATGAAAACCTCCCATATTGTGAAGATTGTGTCGTACCTCTCACAGTACTTCACATTCTAACTGAGTGTCCCTCCTATAATGATGAGAGACGGAGACATCTTGGCAAAGATGGTACCACACAGCCCCTGAGTATAGATATTTTAAAGGATGGCAACGGGAATATCAACAGAATAATAGACTTCCTTAATGAAATTAATATTATAAATGAAATATAACCTGTAAGTAAGAATATGATATCCTGGCTCCTATGACCCCTGCGGTTGATGAGCCCAACCCCCCTGATGCTCACCTGCGTGTGAGCTAATAAATAAGTAAGTAAGTAAGTAAGTACAATCTTCTTCTTGAGCATCAGATTAGTGATTCGCTCAATTGTTGCTCACAGAGTATTAAAAAACTTTAAAAACAAATTATAAAATATATACTGAACCAAATTGTATGTAGTTTGCGGAATAATGATCGTAGACCTTAGTTCTATTATATTATGTAATAAACTCATTTTTTTCCCGGAGCCTGGAGAGGACCTTTAATGTAGAAACTAATAGTTTTTGAGATATGAGGGTTTAAAGTTATTTATTTCCTATGTATTACTGAAGGATTGAGAACTCGTGTTTTCATTGAAATTACATAAACAATATAGATTTTTTACATGAAACAGTAATGTTGTATCCGCTAGTTTGTTGTACTGCACACTTCATGATTGATTAATGACCTGGCAGGGGGCGGCACGCCCCCCGAAAAACATATATCGAATATATTTCCAGTTTCCGTGATATTTTCAATTTCAATGCCGCCCCATACCCCCCTGCCAGGTCATTAAACAATCATGAAGTTCTTAATCCTTCAGTAATACATAGGAAATGAATAACTTTGAACTCTCATATCTCGAAAACTACTAGTTTCTAGAAAAAACTGTCTTGATTTTCGGATTCTATGGACAAATATACATATAATTAAAAATAATTTGAATTATATTTGGTGGGGGTCGGCAAATAAGAAAGATCCCCCGTCATTTTCAATCTTACAATTTCTCATTATGTCTCCCAATTCAAATTCAAAATATCTACCTACAAGTATTACAAATAAGATGGGTATATGAAATTATAGTAAACTGTCCAAAAATCATTACGAATACATTTTTTATTGTATTTACAAAAGTGTGTACTTTTGTAACATTCAATTTCAGCATAGTTTAATAGAAATTCATTTTTAAGATTTTAACCTCGTATTTATTTTTCAAATCATTTTGAAAAGACTGTGGATGAATCCGGGCGATGCTCCAACTATTTAATTTTTTGCTCTTATTCGAAAAAAGCGTGCGGCTTATTTAGATTTAATTGTTTTAGTACCTACCTATTTTAGCCTTTTGACCATGTTTTAAAACGTGGCTGGGTCCTGAGATTTGTGAACGGGAAGTACTAATCAGTTTGAGTTTAATGAAAAAGGTGAAATATCTCCCAAGTTATCAACTTATCAGTGTAGTGGGCACAGGTTGCAACATTTAGAAAACGTACTTCAGTTCACTTGTCATATTCATAATCATATGTTGGGCTGAGAACTCTCTCCCTAACTAGGTAGCAGTTGTCTCCTGAATCCTGACTCTCTGAAATTTTTAATCACTCTCTCTCTGTAGACTCAAGACTGTAAGTCTGTAGGCTTTACCTAGCACTGCTAACTAGTAACTAGGTAAAGCCTACAGATTCGAAATTTCCTCAACTGAATTTATGCAGTTTTTATTGTAACACAGCAATTAATTAAAGATCTCCCTCAGTCCTCAGAATCCAGTCTGTATTTGGTGCACCCAAGTAATAAAGCATGTCCAAACTCGCCATTTTAATGGCGAGTTTGTGACAGTTATTTTGAGCCCTTCAATTGCAAATGGCGAGTTTTATCTATTTTTCTCCTATGCTACAATGTTATTTTGGAGAGAATTTATGAAAATTTGATCATTTTGGAGAGAATTTGTTGAATTTTGGAGAGAGCTGGAGAGACAAATGGCGAGTTTATGAGACATACTATTTTACTTGGTGGTGCACAAGATCCCACTGATTTTCCATGTTTCAAAGTGTGGCAGGAAAGTCGACAGTTTAGTGAGAAAATGGATCCAGGTCGCCATATTTAAGATACTTTAAAGAAGAAATTTGACTTCCTAGTGAAGATTTTACATTTGAAAACATCATTATGCTTCATGATATGATCATGTTTGATGAGTCGATGACTGATGCTGATGCATGCCTAGTCTGCGACTCTGCAGAATAATGAATATGGAACATTTTTCCAAGACTCTCTGCGGGAGTTTTTGATTTAATTTTTAGAGATTGGAGATCTCTGCGGGAGATCTTTAATTAATTCTTATGTTACCATTAATTTAGCTGCGGGAGATTTTGAATTAATTCCTATGTTACCATTAATTTAGCTGAGGGATATTCTGAATCTGCTACTGAGAGTCAGAGAGAGAACTGCCTCTCAAATTAAAATCTCTGCAGGAGAAGAGACACATTCTGCAGACTGGATGCATGCAGCATGTGCTGTGGCTGTGCATCTCTAATCTAATCTGTATTTCATGGTAAATTCCACCGACATGTCGGTGGAATTTTTCCCCCATCGAAAATAATATTCTGTCAAAGTCAGTGGATTTTTAGCTATTTATTCCTATGTTACCATTAATTTTTGATGGAAAAATGGGTATAATGTTGGTGAATCACCACTCTGGAAAAATAGCCAGTCGGCAGTCTGCAGAATGTGTCTCTTCTCCCACAGAGACTTTAATTTGAGAGAGAGCTACTCTCTGACTCTCAGCAGCAGATTCAGAATCTCCCGCAGCTAAATTAATGATAACATAGGAACTATTTCAAAATCCACCGCAGCTAAATTAATGGTAACATAGGAATTAATTCAAAATCTCCCTCAGGCTCAGAGATCTCCAATTTCTAAAATTTTGAACAAAAACTCCCGCAGAGTCTTGGAAAAATGTTCCATATTCTGCTGACTGGAAAAATAGGTGCTTTCTGATGAACTAATTACTCTGTTGGAGTTTTACAGACTTCGAAAATTAATGGTAAATTGCTAAAAATTGTATAATCCGCAGCATTTAGCATTTAGAGTTCATCTGTTAGCCTAAGCAGTTTTCCAACTGGATCAGCCAAATTACTGGAAATTTATAGTGGATTTTTAATTTTTTCAGCGTTTTCAAAAAGTCAGGGTAATTTTGTGCACCAAATACAGACTGGCATCTCTTGAGACTATTTAGGAGTGATTAATTTGTTAGATACATATTTTTCAACTTATTTCATTTTCACCCCTCAAAAGTCGCCAATATACTGGCGACTTTGTTCATACTTTGAAACATGACTGATTTTTTTCTAAAAGTTGAAAAATCCACCAACAATTTCCTATAATCTGGCTGATCCATTTTCCAGTCTGAAAAGTATAACCTATGTTCTTATGTTATTTCCTGCGCCCAAATCCCAATTTCTGTAGAAAATCCTGGGTTTATCACTATGGAGACCTTTTCAGACTGGTCCACGCCTCACAAGTCATGGTCTGCTAAGATTTTCCCAATTTAGGATTCTAGCCAGTAACCACTAGCCAGTCTGCAAAGTGCGTCAAATCTGTCTCCTAGATTTTATTTTGAGGACAATTTGTCTCCAAAGATTTTTATATCAGCCTCAAAAATGACCAGAATTCCCCAAAATGTCACAAGGCATTAACTGAAATGTGAGCACTAACTAAAATGCAGAAAAAAAGGAATTTGCGTGCACGCTCACGCAACTGTGACGGTGTGACCCAGACTGTATTTCATGGTAAATTTCACTGACTTGTTGTCGGAATTTTTCTCGTTTGAAAATAATATTCTGGCAAAGTTGGTGGATTTTCAGCTATTTATCCCTATGTTAACATTAATTTTGATGGAAAAATGGATAAAATGTTGGTGGATCAGCCGAATTACTGTAAATTTATGGTGGATTTTTTCAACTTTTTTCAAAAAGTCAGTGAAATTTTGTGCACCATATACAGACTGGCAACTGTCTAAATCATGGAAAAAGGGAATTTTTACCGTGCACACAGCACGCTCACACAACTGTCTAAAACGTGGAAAACGCAAATTCCTTCCGCATTTTAGAAAGTTGCATGTCATGTTTCAAACAAAGTATGGCCAAAGTCGCCAGTATATTGGCAACTTTTGAGGGATGAAATAAGTTGAAAAACCTGTATTTAAATAACAAGGAAATCAATTATAAAACAGTTTTAACTTTCAAGAGATGCACATGCATCACAGATATTATTTCATGGAAAATTCCACCGACTTGTCTATGTACACCTTACCAGTTTCTGCAGACTGGCTCAGCCTCAGACGGTCAGACCCAGGATTTCTTACAGAAATTGGGATTTGGGTGCAGGCGCAGGCCGCGCAGCAAGTAACATGGAAAATAGGAATTAAATAGGACTTGGGTACCTAAGTAAAATAGTATGGCTCATAAACTCTCCATTTGTCTCTCCAGCTCTCTCCAAAATAATCAAGTTATAATAATAATAGATTTTCCTTGCCATTTGCAATTGAAGGGCTCAAAATAACTGTCACAAACTCGCCATTAAAATGGCAAGTTTGGACATGTTTTATTACCTGGTTGGGTGCAGGATTAATTCACAAATCCTGCTATATTTATTATACTGCTGGGTAAGTGAAGAAGAATTTAAGTAATTATATTATTTTGAAGAGAATTTAAAATATGTTCAAAGAGATTAGATATCTGCCATTTTTCAGAGACTGGCAAACTGTAAAGTGTAAGCTAATTTTTGAGCCAAAAATTTCCGAGCCAAGCCAAGTTGACTCATACTTTCAATATTCAAGCCAAAATTAACATAGGAATAAATTAAAAAAATTTAGCCAATTATACATATCTGAGTTTTGACCATTAGGAATCTAAGCCAATTAATTAGCTTTAACTGACATACTCCATAACATGGGATATCTGTTTATGTTTTCTGTAGTGTTGAGAGTAAAATTGATATAAGTAGGCAATACAGTTGACCCCGCCTCACAATTTATGTTGGGATCGATCATAAGGTAAAGTAAAAGTAAAATAGAGTGGACTGTGGCAGTTTGGTTCATAAACTGATTAGACTCTCCATCTCCAAAATGGTAATATTTTCATTTTTCATAGATTCTCTCCAAAATAATATTGTAGCATTATGCATGGGAGAAAATTAGATATTTCTCTCCAATTGCATTTTAACAAGTTGACTGCGATGTGTACCATATATTTACACACATCGTACCATATATGTACACAGAACACTTTCCCAAAAGGCGATGTGTACATATATGGTACACATAACACGAATCAAACATATAGGGCTTAAATTAGATGTATATCAGTATCAGATTATATTAGAAATTTTAAGGAATGGTGTACTTTGACATTAAGGTTGATAACCATAATGAATTCAGATCGTGAAAAATATGTTTATTTATAACTATGAGCAAAATTAATGTTATACATGTTTAAACCTATCGCCAGTAAAGCAAACATGCTGGATAAGCAATCGCGGTTAACATATTAAAGGCTCACCATCTCACCGAGCGTTGGAGTGATTGGACAAGTAGCAGGCCAGTATCTTGGTGGCATCTGCATCCTGTTTCAAAGTATGCAAGTAGGTTAAAACTATAATTACCTAAATGTTAAATCACTAATAAAATAGTCATAAAGGATGCAAGTGCATCAGTTAAAAACACAATGATGTTTTCCACTGCAAATTCTTCACTAGGAAAACAAATATCTACTTTAAAATTAGTTAAATGTGCCAACCTAGATCCATTTCCCCATCAAACTGGCAACTTTTCTGCCACATTATGAAACATGGGATATGTGATGTATGAGTGTGGAGTGATTCAAGTGGCTTACACAGCAATAAGTGTGGCTGTTCATATTCCACTTTGTTGTTAGTGGAGACTATTCCAAATATATTGTGCAGACTGACAAATTATAGCTAAATAATGCAAGCTGGATATGCATAGAAATAATAAATAATAGTTGTTACCTTCCCATTTTGTATAGAATTCCTATTTTTTCCATATATTGTGAACAAGTAGAAAAGTCCTGATCTTTTTATTTTATAGATTGAATCCATATAAAATTTGAATAAAAACAGGAATTTAAATATCAAGTCAATATATTCCCGTGCGTATCATAGTTACATTCAGGTTTAATTGAGATATTTTTACTTAGTTGATTTTCTTTTTTTTATTCATGTGAAATTATGGGACAATCTAGTAGCTATCTACACTACATACCACCATTACTTATTCAACTTGTGTACTCCAGCAGATTTTCCACATTCTCATTTAGCTGTAGGTCTACCTAATCGGTTAGCATTCCAAACATGTCTGTCAATATGTCCGTGTCTGATGTCTTGGACATTGAAAATTCTGTGGAGTTTGAAGCAGATGAAGATGGAGACCGTAAGTTATACTGTAAAGCCTTTCGTGGTTCAAAAGCCATTTTTGTCTTTTAATTTTCTTTATTTTATACTTTGAATCATCTTGTAAGGTTTTGTAGACTCAGTGTTGAAAATATTTTATTTAACTCAAGCTGCCAAATTGATTATCCAATTCATTATCAGTATAAGTACATAAATTAAATGAAAAAACAATATGTAATATGATCACCAAAAGTAAATATGATACTGATCTACTATATTACAAAATTCTATTAACTTGTTAAATATGTTACCAATTCTAAAATATAATAGCTAAAATTTATAAATATTACATGCTAGAAATGAAATCAATAGAAATTAATGTAAAAACTCCTAAAAATGGAATTAAAAAGTTAAAATAAAGATAGAAAAGATGAACTAAGAAGTAACACAAGAACAAACAGAGAAAAAAGTCAAGCAAATTATCTGAATCTTTCACAATTGGGGATGGTTGTAACTTTGAAAAGATTCAGATCATATGCTTGACTGTTCTTGTGTCACTTCTTTGTTCATCTTTTCTATCTGTGTTTTAACTTTTTAATTCGATTTTTAGGAGTTTTACATTAATTTTTATTGATTTCAGATTTAGAATGTAATATTTTCACATTTTAGCTCTTTTATTTTAGAATTGGTGATTTATTTAAAAAGTTACTAGCATTTTTTAATATTGTAGTTCAGTATCATATTTACTTCAGGTGATCATATTAGGCATTGGCCTTTCTTGTTAATTTAAATAGCTACTTTTCATGATGATGAATTGGATTATCAATTTGAAAGCTTGAGTTGAATAAAATGTTTTCAATGCTGAGTCTACAAATACCTTACAAGATGAACTATCTGTTGAGTTTGAACCTCTTCCTTCTCTCACTTTGAACCTCTTCCTTCCCTCACTTTGAACCTCTTCCTTCCCTCACTTTGGAGCTCTTCCCTCACTTTGGAGCTCTTCCCTCTCTTTGAACCTCTTCCCTCACTTTGAACCTCTTCCCTCACTTTGAACCTCTTCCCTCACTTTGAACCTCTTCCTTCACTTTGAACCTCTTCCCTATCTTTGAACCTCTTCCCTCACTTTGAACCTCTTCCCTCACTTTGAACCCCTTCCCTCACTTTGAACCCCTTCCCTCACTTTGAACCCCTTCCCTCACTTTGAACCTCTTGCCCCACTTTGAACCCCTTCCCTCACTTTGAACCCCTTCCCTCACTTTGAACCTCTTGCCCCACTTTGAACCTCTTGCCCCACTTTGAACCTCTTGCCCCACTTTGAACCTCTTGCCCCACTTTGAACCTCTTGCCCCACTTTGAACCTCTTGCCCCACTTTGAACCTCTTGCCCCACTTTGAACCTCTTGCCCCACTTTGAACCTCTTGCCCCACTTTGAACCTCTTGCCCCACTTTGAACCTCTTGCCCCACTTTGAACCTCTTGCCCCACTTTGAACCTCTTGCCCCACTTTGAACCTCTTGCCCCACTTTGAACCTCTTCCCCTCACTTTGAACCTCTTCCCCTCACTTTGCACCATGTGTAAGAACTTATCATAATATAGTTGACCCCAAAGTTTTATGCACTGTTGATCAAGAACTTAAGTGTTGATAAATATTTAAATTCAATTAAATATATAAAATTGAGAGAAAATTCTTCTAATTATATCTTGCTAACTTGCTTAACAAGTACTTTATTCATAATGTTTAGAATTTTTTTAAATAAAAATTGGACAGAATATTCTCTAGAGTTCACTTTTTTTCAGCTCATGGATTTTGTTTCATTATTTTCGCCTAATTCTTATTATTTCTCACCAGAGGGGCTGAACAAATTGAAGGAGAGGGCAAGGACTCGCAAAGGCAGAGGGTTTGGAGGAGGTGAAGAGAGGACTGAGAGGAGGGAGAAGGCACGCTATGATGCTGTAGATGATATGGGAGGTGATGAGCCTGGACCTCAAAGATGTGAGTACATCTACAGTCACTTAGTGACGAAAGATGGTAGGGAACTTCAGGAACCTACTTTTCTACTTTATCTTTGTTAAAGTTCCTTCCACTTATTTTTGTTCTTAGGTCTGTGATGTTTTTTTTTTTTTTCATTCAAGTTCTCTTTTAATTAATTTTCTCTAAAAATTAGATTATCTTCAACATAAATATTCATATGTTATTAGTTTATACTAGCTACTGTAATAAACATTAGTTGAATCATTTTGCATAATTATAAGAGCAAAATGATGACATGTTTGGTATTTTCAATTCTGTATTATTGTATAGTAGCCATCACTGTTATTAGAATGCTATCGGTCAATATTGAAGACTTCACTTTTAACAATAGACTTAAAAAACTAGATTTTTACCTAAAGAAATATTAAATGTATTTAAAATTAATAGTCTACTGTGATATATAAAAAATATGATGCACATTTTTACAATTTTATTTGTTTGCAATGATATAACACACCAAGGTATGTCCACACAACTAATTTTTTCCCCTCTCAGCTGTGGAGGGTTGGATTCTCTTTGTCACTGGGGTACACGAGGAGGCTCAGGAAGAAGATATTCAGAACAAATTTGCTGACTTTGGGGAGATTAAAAACCTCCACTTGAACCTTGACCGCAGGACTGGTTTTCTGAAGGTAACTTAAGATAATTTAATTGAGAACTTTCTAATTGTTTTGAGAACAATAGATGGAGAAAATATATGACTAAAAAAGTATTGAACTTGCAACAAGAAAATTGTTGTAGCTACAGTCAAATAAATTATGTTGAGAGTAGCTGTGCAATTTAAATTAAATTATTCTTAACTGAAATGAATAAATATTCAAAAATTGCAATTCTGTCACACTAACATAATAAAAAGCTTGGCAAGCAGCTGATAATAATGATAAGTAATTATTCTGATATCAGTTTAATAAATTATTTTATTTTATTCAGTTGAAAGTATTTGAATAGAAGCAGAGACAGTGATACTAATTATTACATAAATTGAACTACCAACAGTGTGTCCATACGACTAATAATTATATTAAAATGCTGTCATTTTGATGGCATACGTACACTTCACTCAAAAACTTCTGTAGTATTTAATTTAATTTCTGTGTCCATATAATGAATATAAAGCTCAATTTCTATGTTTTTTAAGACATTACATTTCATTATTTGGCATTTGTACTTCACCACTATATCATGTAGGAAGCTATTTCTTTAATCAATAGCAAATTATTGCCAATGTAAGTAACATTTTATATTCCAATTGAAAAATAGCTTCATGACTTGCAGTTTTTGTTTTGCTCGATTTCAAACCTTACTCTCTTTCAAGTTCCTTTCACACTGAAGAAATTAGTTGCAATAATTATTGACTAATATCTAGAAATTTAGGGCAAGTTTCGGGTAATAGGACAGGACTCACACACGTTTTTGATCATCCGAGAAAAAGAATATAATAATTTTTGTTTACCTTTTAGCTATATTAATTGGTATCTATAATACCTGCATGCATTATGAATAGCTACTAGTTAATTAAAATGAAAGTTAAATAATACTTTATTATTAGATTAATGTTTTTCTTATAAGATAGAAAACAAATGGTTATTCTTAAATTAATCTGTTTTTTCTTCTATCAGGGCTACGCCTTAGTGGAGTACGAGATGTACAAAGAAGCTCAGGCTGCCTTAGACGCTCTCAATGGCGGGGAGATACTCGGCTCTAAGATTTGTGTTGATTGGGGCTTTGGGAAGGGACCCAGGAAGTGAGTAACTGCTATACAGTTGGGTAGTGAAAAGTTAAGTTAGGTAGCTACACAATTGAATGAAAAGATGTTCAATTTTAGATGGGAAGGCTACGATACACTGAAGAAATTCTTCTTTGCCACTTTCTATCAAAATAGTAACATTTTATTGTAACTTGTTTTTTGTGCATTTACTCTACCTCTTATTATGTTGAAAAATAGGCGTGATAAATATCTATTTGAGATATGTATAACCTTGCCTTCTTGTTTAAGTGTTCGTCACATTCATACTCTTTAAGTCATGCTCAATACTAACCTCAATATCTTTTTTCAGAACCAAGAGAGACAGAAGGAGAAGATAAACAGTAGCACTCTTTAAGGACAGGTTAATTTAAGGGTAAATTAAACTTTGGTATAACAATAAAAACTTTTATTTTCTTCCTTCATATTCGTACAGCTTCTGCGATCATCTGTTCTTTTCTGTAAACAGGGAACAAATATTAACAAAATAGATTTATGTTTGTATAAAAACTGTCTACTGGATTATTACCAAAACGTTTTTATGTCTTGATTTTAAGTCATCGAGTAGAAGAAAATGGCATGTATCAAGTTTATAAAAGTTCATTAATATTAATGCTATATTTAATAACACACTCTGAAATTTGTAGGGATCGGACGATACCAAAATTTTCACCCAAACCATGACAATGATACCTAAATTTTCACTGATACAGATCCCTAACATTCACCGATACTTTGACTATTTAAATGAGATTAGTAATTTTGAAAATTAGGATTACCTATCTATATGAAATCATGGTAACAGCAATTAAAATTGAAAATTTTCATTGTAATAGATAATAAATTTTATCCTATTTTTTTAAATGCTAGTGGTATCGACTATACATATACCTGAAAAAAAATGCCGATTTCGATACTGAGTACCGATACTTCGTCCCATCCCTATAAATTAACTAACTAAAGTCCTTTGGAACCTAGAAACTGAATTAAATTAACAATCATTATTACTTTGGTGCAGAATTTAGAAAGCAATAATTATAAAAAATGTGACTGTACTTGAAAAAGGGGATGTAAAATTGTTAACACAGGTCTATCAGTTAGCTACTTATAATGGTTAGAGCTACAATTATCTATGCTTCATAAAGAATTATAAACAGTATATAATTAGCTTCAAAAGAGACACTCATGTGACTGACACTTTTATTAATTTACTTCTATTAAATTTCTACCCGAGATTTATTCATTAGCAAAGTGTACTAGGGTAAGACTCAAATAAGAAAACTTAATATAATAAGTTATTGAATTGTTATTATATAATTGTTTTTTATAGGACCGAATATGTAGATCCGACCGATAATTGATATTTTACACTAACTGAATAAAATTGCATATGGGCAAAGAGAACGAGTTCGGTGAGCATCAAAGATTAATATTTATTATATTTTAAATGTGTATTTTAATTACATTGTATGAGTATAAAGTGTCTCACCCTAGAGATAGAGACTGGCAGCAAAGACAATGTCCCTCTTCAGTAGCTTGACTCCTTCACTGAACTTATTCTCCAGGTCAATTCCTATTGCCTTAGCGGCCTGAATCATCTGCCTGAGTAGCTCCTCCAGTCTTCTCATTGCCCTGATGATGCTGCCTGAAAATGAAAAACATTATTATGGAAATGTGGAATAATTTATACTAAAATGAATGAAGTCATCAGAATATAGCAAACTTGATTATGTGCACCCGCCGCTTTGGCCCGTTCTCTCTTAAAATTTGATAAACTGCTAACTAGATAATAACCAATCGTCCCACCAAGTTTCATGCAATATGGTACAATACTTTTTGAGTTATAAATGACCTTGACCTTTGACCGTATCGCTTCCTAAATTCTAACAGATGGTTCCTGGTCATTAACCAATTGCACCATCAAATTTCAGAAAATTTGGTTGAATACTTTTTGAGATATTGATTTACAAATGGCCTTGACCTTGATCTTTGACCCGATCGCTCCCAAAATCTAACAATGTTTTCCTGCATATTGAGTAATTGTCCCACAAAATTTCATGCAATATGGTTCAATACTTTTTGAGTTATAAATGACAATGTCCTTGACCTTTTACCGGGTCACTCCCAAAATTCTACCAACAGGTCACTGGACCTGCAACAATCGCTTCAGTAAATTTCAGGCAATTTGGTTGAACACTTTTTCAGTTATGCAAATAACAAGATGATAAATAAATAAACGACGGCTAAAATATAACCTTCCCGCACATTCTGCGAAGGTAACTAAGAGAAATTAACTCTTAAAAGACTGACTGAGGAGTTTAAGCCCGACAAACCGAATTCATTCAATATAATAACACTATTTCCATCAATATTGTGTAAATAAATTTTGCCCAGTACAGTAATATGATAAAAGCTATTAACTGACGAAAAATAGTAGTAAAATAGTATAATTCGAACCGCTGGTTTCCTAAATATTAATGTGTGAAGAATACTCTCAAATTTTTTGTCAGTCTAATTAGGGTTAATGTGAATCAATTATTTAAAATGACTATAATACAATGAAAATGGTATTAGTATTAAATATCATTGATCAACATACAGTTTGTAAAAAAAATAGTGGTAAATAGCTAATCACTATTACATGGAAATTTTCAATAACAGATTTATAAAATAAATTGAAGAAAGTGTAATAAAAGATTTAAATGACAAAAGTCCTTTGAAACCTAGAAACTGACTTAAATTAACAATCATTATTACTTTGGTGCAGAATTTAGAAAGCAGTCACTCTATTTCTCACCTTCAAAAATGTCTGTCTTCTTGCATATTTCCAAGAATGAAGAACCATTGCACCACTCGTAAACCACATCCATGAGGAACGGTTTGAACTTCTCCACATACTCGTCCTCCACCATCTGAAACAAATGATACCTTGTGATTATTTCTAGGGATAATAAACTCATTTTGCTGGAAAGAAAAAGAAACGGAGATGTGGACATTCAAAATAAACTATAAAAAGAAGTTAATTAGATCCTCTGGTGTATTTATTATCCCAGGATAGAATGATTAAGTTACTAAATAAAAAGAAACACTTATATCTGTGCAGTTATAGAGTAATCAAGAGGAATAACATGTTGAAGGTATTTTTAGATAAAAGGTATTCATCATCAGTAATAAGACGTGCAAACTCTGGACCTAATAATAAATTCTATGACCAACTGTCGTATGTCGATTACCTAATTTCTATATGATGTTTTGTTATATATTTTCACCTTACAATTCACAAATTAATTTTGAAATCTCATAGAAAAGAGTGGATTTGCTTCCTAGGATCTAAATGAGGAAATAGAACTCTGAATATTTATATATATACAATAATAAAATATATATATAATTATATAATAATAAAATATAGGGCGGCTAACTTAAGTAGAAAGAAGCTATTCAGCATACGACAGTTGACATGTTGTTGGGTCCAGGTTTTTGATGAATCTTTCCATTTGAAAGCTAAAACCTAAAAAACCTTCAACATTTATATCTTAATAATCTTTTTGATAATTCCGAAATACCATTCAATATGAATCTCTTCAATCTAGATGAAATGATAACCAAAAACAACAATCCTACCCTAGGCACTGAGCTGAATTCTCTAATTTATGTAGATGAAACGATAACAAACAACAATCCTACTCCAGACACAGAGCTGTGGACACTCTTTGCTCACCTCGACTTTACACTCAGTGACGACTTTAGCAATTCTCCTGGCCATTTCCTGCATCTGTCTCAAGGGACCAGAGAGTTCATCCCCCAACTTAGGCATCTCGTTACTCTTCTCATCGCACACGAAAGTGGAGAGGAGGGCACACGTCTGGGCAGCTGTAGAACATAGCAAAACGTTAAAAAGAACTTATCTAGCTCTATTTAGTAACTATTTAGAATAGAAACTGTGAATGCGCCTAGAGTGTATAGCTAATTTATTATTATTATTTAATTAATTTACTTTTAATTTTATTAATAACTATGCCTTAGGTTCCTCTCTATAATTTTTTAGACACTTTTGATATGTTACATGGAATATTGTTGAAGTGTAAATAATGGAAATAAAACACAATATATTAAAGTGTCTGAATGTAGTAAAATTTTATATAGAATTAATTTATTAAATATAAACAAAATAAAATTATTCATCATATATAGCCAGTAATTTCTTAAAAACCCATTCAGAGATTCTCTGAGAAATCAGCAAAGTAAATCAGAAAATTAATTAAAACAACTGGTAAGTCAAGTTACGAATTATCGGTCGGTTTCACATCTTCGTTCATCAAGAAAAAACTATATAATAATTATTAAACTTAAATTGGTATCCATGATACCTGCAAGTATCATGGATACCTTAATATTTGAGGTTAATATCATAATCAGAGTGAAGCAAACAAGTAATTTATGAATGTAACAGAATTTTTTTATAAAGGTATTATTATTACAAGGCAATTATATAGATTCCCAAATCAATAGAATAAATAATACTAATATTACAGGTACCAATGAAATAAAAATAATTATTATATTATGTTTTCAAATATGACCAAAGATGTGAAACTGACATAAGATGTCAATTCAATGAGTTCATATGCCAAATAAATAAATAAACAATAAGTTCTTTACTCACGAGTCAAGTCATTGAAGACACCATTGAATAACATCTCTGTGATGAGTAACTCATCTGCTGCTGAGAGTTCACAGGCCACTCTCCCTTTCTTCTCAATGACATCCTGTGCAGTGGCGTAACCTGAACACATTATTAGCATTAGTAAGGCACTTTATAAACCATTGTAATAAGTAAGAAGGACCTGATTATAAAGGAATCTGTACGTTAGAAACCCTTTATTTCTAGGGTAAGCTCCGAATTATCGGTCACTACTACATCTTCGGTCATATAAAAAAAAACGATACAAAAGTTGTTATTATTACACAGTGCACTGTGTAATAATAACAACTTTTTTTTTTCTTCTATGACCGAAGTTGTAGTACTGACCGATAATTCGGAGCTTACCCTAATTAGTTGGAAAGTTAGTACTTAAAATTGGTTATAAGTAGGGTTGTGACAATATGCTTTTTAAATCAAAGCAACATCTTAAGAATGACACAGACAAAATGAAATGGTATCGAATACTCTATATCGCTGGTGTAAACCTTTCAATACTACTCTTTAATTCTGTCTATAATATTCTCAGGATCTATAATTTTAAAAGCATATTGTCACAGTCCTAGTTATAAGCAAGATAATATTTTATTTTCCATCATTATACAGTGATTTCTAACAATATAAATATTTTATACTATATTGTAAAAGTTTTACCATTGATAAAAAAATCATCATGACAATTAAATTGGGAAATTGATTTGAGTATTCATAAAAAACTTCAATTCTTGATGTTTATCAATTAGATACACCTCTTTACATTATAAAACAGTGAAAAATTATGAAACAGTTTTTACATAATAAAATATATAGCTAATAATATTATTGTTCTAACTAACCCAATCGTCTGAGAACTCTCTTGCGACACTTCAGTTCCTCTAACTGCAGAACACTCTTAGCAGCCCTCAGTTCAGTCTCTGCAACCTTCAGGTTATTCTTAGCCTCAAGCTTTGCCTTGTACACCTCCACCAACTCATCCTTCTTGGGGTTACCATTGAGACCATGGCTATTCAAACGCTCTTTCAAAAGGTCTAAGTTCTTCACAACATCCAAGAAATGATCGTCTTTGATTTTCATGTGTGCCACCGGGTCCAGAAGGAACTTATCCTCAGGCACCCTCTTGATGGCCTCATCCACCATTTTCATCACCACCTGTCTGTGGTCAGGGGAGCTGAGATCAGAGGGCAACTTGAGCCTCACCCCACTGAGGTCATGGATGAGTCTGAGGAGAATGGGCACCACCACTGATATGCTCCTCTCGCCTTCCACAGGGGGTTTCAGGAGGGATGTGATCTTCTTCTCAGCACTGGCTTTAGAGACATTCAAAATGCAGTCAACTGTAATGGTTGGGGGAGCGGTAGGGTCCTTAGGGTTGTCCTTCTTCTGGTACTTCAAAACAACCCCCCACCCGAAATCATCCCCACTGTTACTAATCTTAACTAGTCTGCCTGGTTGCAAGAAAGGCAAAATGTGATCAGGTTTGGTGATGTACACCTGTCTTTCAACCTTCAAATTTTCGATATTTTGCTTTATTCGATAGTACCCTTCAACCTCATCATAATTAGGAACAGAGATCTTCATCTCCTCTTCTTCTGCTCTGGCTACTTTGTCACAAATTGCAGGAATATTCAAGAAGTTCTGGAATTGGAAGAAAGTTCTCTCAAGAATGTACTCGGGATTTATTTGCTCCACCCTAAGCAAGTTAAGGACCATGTTGTACGTGAGATGGAAGGCAGAGTTCATTGGGTCAGCTTTGCCTTGCACCAAATTCCTTGCCACTGCTGAGTCCATTTTCTCATCCACCATCATAATAACAATACCTTTGTCATCTTTGCCACGTCTACCAGCTCTGCCAGACATCTGAATGTACTCACCAGATGTCAGCCACCTGAAATCCTGCCCATCGAACTTCCGGACGTTTGTGAACATGACTGTTCTAGCAGGCATGTTAAGTCCCATGGCAAACGTCTCTGTCGCAAATAAGGCTTTAATAAGACCTTCTCCAAAGAGAATCTCCACAGTCTCCTTAATGATGGGCAAGAGGCCCCCGTGGTGAATGCCTATCCCACGCCTTAGGAGAGGGAGGACAGACACAACTTGAGGCAACTGCTTATCTTCGTCAGAGAGAACAGCTATGGCATTGTTAAAAACCTCATCCACTAGTTTCTTCTCCTCAGGCATATTAAAGTCCAGCTTAGATATTTGTAACGCATACGCCTCGCACTCTTTCTTGGAAAAGGAGAATATAATTAAAGGGGCAAAGTTCCTCTCCATCACCATTTTAACAAGCTTCAGACAATCGTTATTGTTCTTGTTGTTCTTCTTTTTCTTCTGTCCACTGATTGTCTGAGATGTACCAAAGGCCTCATTGGCGCCAGTGTCTGAAGGATTCTGCAAGATACTCATTGCGGTGTTGAAATTATCCTCTCTGAAGACACTCTTCTCATCCACCACTAGGTACATACCGTCCCCTCCCCCGGGGAAGATGTAGTGCTGCAAAGGGGTGGGTCGGTAGTCTGTGTACACAACGTGACACGGTTGGTGATGTAAGTACACTATCCACTGCGCAAACTGACTCGCATTGGGAATGGTGGCGGACAGGAACACAAAATGCACTGATGGATTCAGTAGAATAATCGTCTCTTCCCACACATAACCCCTCTCCTTATCTCTCATGTAATGAATCTCATCGAATATCACCCAACCAACTTCTCGAGTGATTTCAGATCCTCTGTACAACATTGAGCGCAGAATTTCTGTCGTCATGATCAAACAAGATGCGTTTGGATTGATGGTAACGTCTCCAGTTATTAGACCGACATCTGTGAACTCCTCACTAAAGTCCCTGAACTTTTGATTACTCAGTGCTTTGATGGGAGTGGTGTAAATGACTCTCTGTTTGTTAGCGAGACACATTGCAACAGAATACTCAGCCACAACTGTTTTACCTGCAGATGTGTGGGCCGACACTAACACCGACTGGTTGTTATCGATGCACAGAATAGCCTGTAAGATGAAAAAGAAGTTAACACCAATTATAGCTGAGAATTAACAAAATAGAATAGGGAAAGATATTTATGATCACAAACCTTAAATTCAATTACAGTTAGCTATATTTAAAATTATAATTTTTTTTCATTGAAATATATTTCTTCCATTTGAAAGTCAAATTAGGTAGCATGCTACTACCTAACTTCCCTAAGTAAGATTAGTGTAGCTACCAATAATATGCTATCTGCCAATACTCGAATTCATAATGTGCAGAAATAATATATTTTGTAGAAAAATTAAAATCTGTGATTGCATGTAACTTATTAGTTAGCAGGAAAAAAGTTAGCTTATGACTTTCAACCAATGTGTCTACTTGATACTTGTGAATAATTTGGAAAAGTAACACTTTTAAGATGTAAAATATCTTGTTAAGAAGAAGAAACTATGAAAAGAATAACTAACAGTTTTTGAAAGAAATTTCACATCAAGTTTTAAAATGCTGACAGCGTTTTCTCAAAATGAAGACTTGCCAAACTGACATTTTTAAAATTTATGTATGTTAGAAACTAAAAACAGTGATATAATAATTATAATTGTGGTACGCATTCTCTCAATTTAAATCAGGTTTAAAATATTGACAATGGTATGTATTTGTACCACCTTATCTATGAGTACCACACAGTGGTACAAATGTGTACCACTGTGTAGTGACCTGTAGTCAGCATGTTTAGTTGCAACTAGTCTCCCTCACCTCTTTCTGGAAAGGATCTAAAGTGAAGGGGTATTTTTTAGCTGGCTCGTGTTTAGGAGGTTGCAAAGGTTTGTAGTTTTCGTGAGGAGGGACAGCCACTTCGTGAGTGCAGGCATCTGCAGTCTCTATGGTGTGTACTTTGATCTGAGGCAACTGCTCTGTCAGTCTGAAAAAATAAGGATATTCTGTTAGCGAAATGAATTAGGAATGATATATAATTACAGTTGGTAGCTTATTGCTTTGCACAGAATATTACCATTTCTTCAAACCAAAATATTTGGAAAAATGCATGTCATTAAAATAAAACACAGATTAGAAGAGGATAGACTTTCAGATTAGAATACCTTATTATATTCAACTTTTCACTGTAATCAGCACTAGCTTTATTCTATCTCTAGTAGCTATATCTCTTAATTTTTAATGGTCTTAGACGAATACACCTTGATATTTATGAGCAATTAATTAAAAATTGATTTGTTTTTATCAAATTTCTAATATCTCTGTATTTATTAAATATAAAATATTCATTCAGTTCAGATGTTACTTTTATATTTTAGCTTCAAAATAACATATGATATAGCTACAATTGTCGAAAATGAAAAAGGCAGTATTTTCAAATTTCTTAATAACAATATGATCATTGATCATTCTGCAACATCTTTACATTATCAATTAACAATCCTCCCCTATTATATTCCCATCTCTATTCTCTAAATAGATTTTGCATGCTAGCACCATATCACTTTAGAATTTAGACATTTTGCTACCAATAAAAAATTGAAAATTAAATTATAAATACCAAAACTCACTGTAACTCTGCATTCCTCAGTGCTTTTTTAACCTTCTTCTTCTTAGGTTCTTCTTTCCCATTGGACTCAGTTTGTCTTTTTGAAAGAAGGCGTGTCAATTCCTCGGCAGCTCTGAAAATGTACATTCTCCAGTGATCAGACACATAATTTAGCTAACAGCAATAAAACATGTTTGATGATTCAGACAGAAGAATAAGAGATTACACAAAATTCATCTACAAAACACACTGGCAGGTAACAATAGTCAATGGATACTATTAGCTATAGAGTACATTACGAATAATCGGTCATTTGAGAAAAAACTATATTATAATTTTTATTTTATTTCTATTTTTATTGGTATTCATGATACCTGCAGCTAACATGGATACAAATTAAAAATAAAATAACTATTATAATATCATTTTTCATATGACCGAAGATGTGAAACTGACCGGTAATTCGTAATTTACCTTTAGTATATTAGGTTTCAAAGACAAGTGAATATTAATTTTTATTCAAATGATAAAGATTAGCATAGATGAAAATTGTGAAATAGAGTAGAATTATCTAGCTACTGTTTGTGGATATAAATAGAAACAAATTCATGTATTTGATATCATCTCATAACATCATGAATATATTTGGTTACATCTAGTCAAACTAGTATGGGTATGTAGCTAGCTATAACATAAATATTTGTAAATGTTATCAGCAGATATTTGATACATCTCTAGCAAGTATAGACTACAAGTACTCACTTCTCATCCTCTTCATTGGGTGTGTCACAAATTTGTGGCAAAGTCTGCTGCGCCCCAGCATTGTCATTCACCAAGTCAAATAGATCGTCATCACCAAAACAAGCCATCTTGCTTCACAAGAATAATCTTAAGAGTCTAGGTTAATAAAAATAGTTAGGTTTATCTGCAATGAATATAAATAAAAATTTAGATAATCTTTGCCACTATGCTTTACACATGTTGAAGCAATGGCGTCATGCCAGTGACAGCACAGAAATATAACTCAAGTTCTGACATTCAGAAAATAAAAAATTGGTGTTTATGATTAAAAATTTCACAAGTGATAAAATAGGGATATATATTTAACAGGAGCAAAGAAAATTTGAGTAAAATATCTTACTGGTGACAGACAGATTGCCAGTCTGTATTAGGTGTACTGAACTCCTGAAACTTCTCCAACAAAAATCAGAGAAATATCTGCCAACATTTCCCCTAAATTTAAATTTGGTTAATCCTCCATCTGCAGAATGTTGGGAGATATTTGGGATATTATCTAGCTATGAACAATCCCATAGCAAAATAATTGTAAATATAGGAATTAATTCAAAATTGTTCAGAGAGAGTATTCCAAATACCTCCCATATTCTGCAGACTGGTGAACAATATTTAATTAATTCTTATATTTACATTAATTTAGCTACAATGAAAAAACCTATAAATTAATTAATATATTTCCAATAATTTTACTGTCATGTTTGAAAGTATGGACAAAGATGCCAGTATACTGACGACTTTTGAGGAGTGAAATGAGTTGAAAAACCAGTAAATGACAAGTAAATCACTCATAAAATAGTATCAAGAGATGCACATGCATCAGGCATGAAGCATGAGGATGTTTTCAAGGGTCAAATCTTCACTAGGAAGTCAAATTTCTTCTTTAAACTATCTTAAATGTGGCGACTTTGATACATTTTCTCACTAAACTGAAAACTTTCCTGCCACACTTGAAAATACGGTTTTACTGTAAACAGAATAAGAGATCTCTACAAAGTTACCAACACTTTATCAGTTTCTGAAATTATGCAGACTGGGATGATGAATAAACAATCCTCCAATTTGTTTTCTAAAATCCTCTCCTAAAATAAATGTCAATAATTCCAGTCTGCAGAAACTAGTAAAGTGTTCATAGAGATCATTAATTCTGTTCACAGTCAAATTAATGTAAATATAGGGATAACAAGATTAAATGATAGGTGTTTTACACTGGTAAATTTGTGCTTTAAGTCCTTCAAATATTTTTTATATTTTGATACTTAATATAGATAGGAGTTATTTTGAGAAGTTTTTTCAAGAATAACATTTGTTGTGAAATTTTTTCGTTTAAGAGATATAGCGCAATCAAGTTTCCGGGAGGAATAACTGATAACATCAAGGTTATAGAAAACAAAAGACTTTTCCACCTTTTAGACTTTTGTGACATGAAATCTTGGTGCCATAAAACCATTAATGTACTAATATAGTACACTGTATCCGCTAGTTTGTCGTACTGCTGCCTGCACAAATCATGATTGTTTGATGACCTGGCACTCCGCAGGCCAGGCAGGGGAGTTGAGAGGGAATTAAAGGAATAAAATTGTTCGTAGAGAATATCCTAATCTGCCGACCAGTCTGTAAAGCATGCACTATCAGGATCCGGATATTTAATTTTTATGGTAATTTGTCTCCAAAGATTTTCAAATTTCTCTCCAAAATGACCAAAAATCATAAAATACTCTCCAATAATTATATGTAAACATGTGAATAAATTTGGAACCAGGAAATTGTTGCCGTATAATTCAGGTGACAAATGTAAAGGCCTCAATAGTCGCTGGATAAACTTCAAAACTTCATGCATCTTTTGCAGACTGGTCTGCCGACTGGGGCAATATAACTTTTAAAAGCTAGGTTCAAGCAGGTAAATTGCGGCACACTAACTAACTGCGGCCTCTGATAACTGTCCAGTCTCAGCAGTCTGTATTTGGAGCACAAAATTCCACTGACTTTTTGAATATGCTGAAAAAATCCACCATAAAATTCCACTAATTTGGCTGATCCACCAACATTTTACCCTTTTTCCACCGAAAATTAATGGTTACATAGGAATAAATAGTTAAAAATCCACCGACTTTGCAAGAATATTTTTTTTCCCATGAAATACAGTCCGGCAGTGGCAGTGACAACAGAAACATCATAGCTTCAAAACACACATTAAAAACTTGAATTAATAAATTATAACTTGCACTGCGCTTCTCTTGATAGCTATGCAACATTTTAATATTATTTCGGTTCAGAATGTTTTAGACTCTCTTGAGAGGGCCGCAATTAAAAGTTAAAGGGCCGTAATTTACCTGCGTGACACTAGCTGTAATTAAATGATAAATGGCTAAAACTTATCAGACATTGCAAGAGATTAAGAATAATTATTTTAGAGATTTATTAAGTCATTTGACATGGCAGAGGAATTCAGTCACTGTCAGATGACCAGTCTGCAAAAAGTTAAAAAAAACTATCCCAAATATCTCCCATAGGCCGTATTCTGCAGACTGGGAAACATCATTATGCTGCATGATGATGTTATAGACTTATAGAGTATGTCAGTTAAAGCCAATTACCTAATTGGCTTAGATTTCAATAGGTCAAAACTCAAATAGGGTCAGGCAGGTAAATTTCGGCACACTAACAACAGAAACATCATTGCATCAAAACACACGTTAATAACTTAAGTTAATAAATTATAGCATGCACTGCGCTTCTTTTGATAGCAATGCCATTTTAATGTAATTTCGGTTCAGAATGTTTTAGAGACTCTCTTGATAGGGCCGTAATTAAAAATTGAAGGGCCGCAATTTACCTGGGTGACCCTAGGTATGTCTAATTGCAATTGACTTAAAATTATTAATTAGGTAATTTCTATCAGTATCACCTATGTAGGCAGCAGACTATGTTCCCATCATCCAATGTTCATTTAAATTTTTTGGCTTGAAATATTCAATAAATGAGGCAAATTGGCTTGGCTCAGAATTTTTCTGAAATTTTGGCATAAAAATTGGCTTAAAATTTTCCAGCCTTTGAAACGTGGTAACCTTATAGGTAGGTACATATTATTAATTTAAGGGCTGCATTCTGTATGTCCAGTCTGCAGAACATGTGACATTTTTAACATTTTCTGTGCAAACAATCCTTAATTTCCTCCTATATTTACATGTACTTTACTGAGAACAGAAGCCAAAATAGAGGATTTCTTAGAGAACACTTTACCAGTTCCTGCAGTCTGGCAGTATGTCGTATGATTCTACACATAAGGTATGATTGTATCTACCTATCAGCAGCCGGTATTTCATGGTAAATTCCACCAACATGTCGGTGGAATTTTTTCCTCTTGAAAATAATATTCTGGCAAAGGCGGTGGATTTTTAGCTATTTATTCCTATGCTACCATTAATTTTCGGTGGAAAAATGGGTAAAATGTTGATGGATAAGCCAATATTCTGGAAATTTATGGTGGATTTATTCAGCTATTTCAAAAAGTCAGTGGAATTTTTTGCACCAAATACAGACTGGTGTAACCTACCTACCTACAAGACAGAAATCAGTTTATCTGAATGACAAATTACAAAGGAAATGATTGAAGTAGCAACTAGCCCAGTCTGTATTTCATGGTAAATTCCGTCGACATGTCGGTGGAATTTTTCTCCATTGAAAATAAAATTCTGGCAAAGTCGGTGGATTTTTAGCTATTTATTCCTATGTTACCATTAATTTTCGTTGGAAAAATGGGTAAATGTTGGTGGATCAGTCAAATTACTGGAAATTTATGATGGATTCACTGGATTTTTTCAGCTTTTTCAAAAAGTCTGGAATTTTGTGCACCAAATACAGACTGGCAACTGGAAACGGAGTAGCAAGTAGGCTAAGTTGCTAACTAGTTAGTTAAATTAATTCTTAGGCTATCTAGGACCCAGTCTGCAGAAACTGGTATTGTGTTCGTAGAGATCTCTTTTTCTGTTTGTAGCAAAATTAATGTAAATATAGGGATTAATTCAAAATTGTTCGGAGAGAATATCCCAAATATCTCCCATATTCTGCAGACTGGTCTAGGACTAGGTACCTAACAAAGTTAGTTAGGAACTTAGGTACCTAGATACCAGATTGTAGGTAATTGGTGGTAAATTCCAATGATATATCGCCGGGAGATATTCAATTTCTCTAATACAAAAATTCCTGCAATGTTGGGGGATATTCCAAGTCTTAAGAGACTGAAAGATTCTAAGCCAATTTTTAAGGCCAAAATTTCACAAAAATTCTGAACCAAGCCAATTTGGCTCATTTTTTGAAGATTTCAAGCCAAAATTAACATGGGAACATAGGAATTAATTCAAAATTTTAAGCCAATTAGACATATCTGAGATTTCATCTTTTGAAATCTAAGCCAATTCATTGGCTTTAACTGGCATAGGTACTCTGCCAGTCTGCAGAAACTGGTAAAGTGTTCGTAGAGATCTCTTATTTTGTTCGTAGCAAAATTAATGTAAATATAGGGATTAATTCAAAAGTGTTCGTAGCAAAATTAATGTAAATATAGGAATTAATTCAAAATTGTTCGGAGAGAATATCCCAAATATCTCACATATTCTGCAGACTGGGTACTCTGTAACATGGAGAATATTTAGCTAATAATTCCTATATTACCATTAATTTTTGGAGGGGAAACTGGAGAAATGTTGGAAGACTAGTCAAATTGATGAAAAATGTTGGCAGCTATTTATCCAATTTTTCAAAAAAGTCAGAGAAGTTCAGTGCACCAAATACAAACTGGCCTAGTTAGATAGCCTAAGAATTAAGATAGGCAGTCGCCAGTCTGCAGTTAAACTATAAGATAGTAAATCATATGAGAGCAAATTAATGTAAACATAGGAATTATTTCAAAATTGTTTGTAGATAATATCCCAAATAACTCCCATATTAAGCAGATTGGCAATCTGGCATGTCATGCACGTAAGACCGATCTGCTAAATTCATCGTGGACGTGCTGCACCATTAATACATCTATCGTTAGCGCAACCTTCGATCGAATTTGAAGGTAACCTTACGATTTACAATAAACTGTTAATTAGTTTAGTAGTCCGGTTGTGGGTCTGATTTCACACCATAATTCATAAAAGTATAATTTTTCACTCGAAATAAACAAATCTGAAATTCTCGATTACATTTCAGGCTAAATCTTTTTCTTTTCCAGATTAGGTTAGCAGAAAACATCGCCTCATAACAATTCAAAAGTGTGGGTTTAATCAATTCCATGCATTTCTATATGTAGACAAAAAATACCTATTACCTAGGTTACAGGTATGTATTTTTTCTAACACTGTCTCGAAACTTATAAGTTATAATCTACTAAAACGTTTAACAATTCACAATTGTTAGTCAACGTTTGAACATTCACGAATGTAGCGCCATCTGCCGGATTGTTTCGGACTAATTTAATTAATATTGAAATAAAATTATAATAGTGATTTAAAGGTTTTTAATCTGACAGTTGCTTAACTAGAAATAATATTCGGATGTACTGAACATTTTGTAACACGATATATTATTATAATATTAAGACTACTAGTTTTATTTTATTGAATAGGGTTGCTATTAGATATTGTAATTAACATAAATGGGTATATTATTATTTTAACACCATCAAGTCTAGGACAAAAATAGTTGTTAAAACCTTGAATTATTTTAATTTCATAAATTCACTTGTCTTTAGACTTTAGTGGACAAATAGCTATACTCTTTAAATAAGAAAAATTCGATAAACTCCTAGTTTAGTAGACCCTTTGATAGGGTCAACTAAACTAGGAGTTTACCAAAAATTCTAATCTTCAAAAAATATCTATAATTACCTACGAAAGGAATTTGGAAAAAAGAAGTTTGAGTAGAATAATAGAAGGGAATATAACTCAAGGATATTTAATTATTTATTACATAAATATTTACAACATATTCACTTTTTCTTTTTTGTTTTCTTGCCAGTAGATTCTTTAAGGGCGGCATGTCCTGTGGCTTTTATATGCATGAATAATTTATTTTTAGAAGGAAATTTACCGCTGCATATTTGACAGATGTTATCAGTGGCATTTTCGTCAATCTCTTCTTGTTTACATTTATTAGCCTTTTGTCTAGCTTCTTTAGCCTTTTTACCTTTAAGCTTTGGCTTCTCTTTTATTTTTGTTGTAGTCACTGAAGTAGCTCCTTCCTCTTTATTTTCTTCTAATTTAGTATCTTCTACTAACTTCCTCAGAAGTTTTTCATCTACATTGTTTTTATCACTCAATTCTTCAGATTTACTATCACATTCCTTTTCTTCTGCTTCGATATCATCTTGATTTATATTTTCTTCATTCTCACTCTCCGATTCCTCAACATGAAAGCCGGCTTTTTTATTCTTACGCCGTTGCTTCTTGCTAAGCTTTTCTTTCTTGGGTTGCGCAGATTTCACAACTTCAGCATCTTCCATTGGATCATCTGGGAAGATGTTAATATTCATATCAGTACAAGAATGGCTGCTAAGTATGTAGTAAAAGCTATAAATTAAAATATGAATACCTTCTTATATTTAGTGGAAAAATACTGCCTATAAATTAAGAAAAAATACAATAGATTGATCAAAAACATGTGTTTTGAAGTTCAAACATTCATCAGTTATCTCGAACCATAATTAAAATAAAAAATGACCAATTTTGAAGGATTTGAAGACAATTTGCCAATATTGTTAGCTATAGCTAGTTATCCAAAAAATATTTTTTGAAGATGTTCTGATTGAAAATTACTTAGAACTATGCAACAGCCGAAGCTCATTTGTGGAAATAATCATGAAAATTATTTAACTAGTTAGTTTGTTGCAACAATCAAGCAGAATTGATAACTCTGAAGAGCTGCTATAATAAATATTCAATTATAATTTTTGGTTGAAAAACTATATTAAAGACTCACCCTCTAAATTGTGTTCTTTAAGAAACATTTGCACACGCGTCCTGTGATTCTTAGATTTTAAGTGAGACTCCAGACCAAAGATGCTATTGAAAACTTTTATACATATTTCACAGGCTAGAGGATCTATTTCTTCTTCCTCCTGAAATTAAAATATATTTTATTCATGGCACAATAGTTAGTTAGTGAGAAAATTTTTTGTTCTGGTATTACCATATAACTTGGAAACTGATCATGCTTTTCAATAAATATATAATTTCAAATGCTACTAATGGAAAGTTTTCTTTTGACGATAGCCTTGGTAAAAGAAATGGAAGTTTCTAAGGTGTTAATCATTATTTGATGGTCGAAAATAATGAACAACAGTAATAGCTGCACTTACACAATCTGTATTATTAGCACTTGTAGATTTGGAGTTATCACCCGATCCTTGACTGCGTTCATCATTGGAGTATCGAGAGGAATGGTCACTGCTCTCCAATTCCTGAAAAGAAAACAATATTTCTATAGTTAACACTAGGTTCAATTTTAAAATATATTTTGATACTGCTCTGTAATTATGATATTAAGGTAAATCCACATCTCCATTGTGAAGTCATAATTCATGAATGCTTACTTCTAGTTTTTGAAGGTATTCTTCTCTCATCTTTTTTATATTTTCATCCTTCATATCTCTCTCTAACAACTCTCTGCGCATCTCAGCATTCTTGGCCTTTTGTTCTTCATTCTTTTTCTCTGCCTCAATTTTTTTCTGCTCAAACAACTCCAATCGTTTCTTCCAACGAGGATCTCTTCTGCGACAATAAAGAGCGAGTTGCCTGACACTTTCATTAAATTTCTTACGCTCTTCATCTCTGAACTTTTTATTCTCTTTGATTATTTGTTTTTCCATCCATCTATTCCTTGCTTCCCTAACGTCGACCTGGTCACACCAAGCAAATGATATTGATGTACAGTAACATGTCCAATAGCCATAAAAATCAGCAACTTCATCCAGATCAGAAGTTGCATGACCAAACTGCGGCACATTCTCATTCTTAGCGTATTCACAGTCTTTGCTGTAGAGGTCAAAGAAGAATCTTCTGTAGGTTGAATAGAAGCCATTAGTGGCATCAGTGTAGCCACCAGGGAAACAAGAGGTGGAGAAATATTTGAAAGGATCAGGTATTGTTGAAGAGGCTCCTCCAGCTTCACCTGTTTCGGAGAAAGAAATTACTGAATTAACTAGCTATCAAAGAAATATGTTACATATTTATCCTTTCTTTACTTGTGTATTTCAAATTGAAAATTTCTTTGACATCTACGCATCTAGGTATATTACAATATTTGAATGAATCAGAAATTCAAGAGCACATTAAAAAAAGTAGAAATCATGGTAAAGACATAGAGTAGCGTCAGACCGGGTGGCCTTGCGAACTTCAACATTCCGGGTGAAGATGCGCATCGGTAATTGACGGCGAATGCGTGAAAATATTTCAAATCTGGCAACACCATTGGAAAGAGCAGCTCTTAAACCTCCTAGTCCATAAAAAGATTAGGTATAGATACTAAGTGTTCAAACAGAGACCTATGTTTTTTATGGCAAAATAATTATTTTGGACTAGAATCGAATCTCCGCGAACTATGCTGTAGTGTTGATGATTATGCTCCAATTTGATTGTAATTTACGTCGGATACGCATAATTCACTGCAGATTAACGTCATGTAAGACGATTTTAATAATAATTATAAATTTTTGAGATATAACCAATATACTAGATGCGCAAGACCACCCTGGGAATATTTTAATTCACGGGTGGACTTGCGCACATTTTTTAATAAAGTTAAAGAGCTCTTATTCATTAATAAACCTGTGATATTCATCCTGGATATTCCTATATCACGGCAATTGCCTAGTAGACTCACGGCAATTGCACAGCAGACTCACGGCAATTGCACAGCAGACTCACGGCAATTGCACAGCAGACTCACGGCAATTGCACAGCAGACTCACGGCAATTGCACAGCAGACTCACGGCAATTGCACAGCAGACTCACGGCAATTGCACAGCAGACTCACGGCAATTGCACAGCAGACTCACGGCAATTGCACAGCAGACTCACGGCAATTGCACAGCAGACTCACGGCAATTGCACAGCAGACTCACGGCAATTGCACAGCAGCCTCACGGCAATTGCACAGCAGCCTCACGGCAATTGCACAGCAGCCTCACGGCAATTGCACAGCAGTCTCACGGCAATTGCACAGCAGTCTCACGGCAATTGCACAGCAGACTCACGGCAATTGCACAGCAGCCTCACGGCAATTGCACAGCAGCCTCACGGCAATTGCACAGCAGCCTCACGGCAATTGCACAGCTGCCTCACTGCAATTGCACAGCAGCCTCACGGCAATTGCACAGCAGCCTCACGGCAATTGCACAGCAGCCTCGCCCTCACGGCAATTACACAGCAGCCTCGCCCTCACGGCAATTACACAGCAGCCTCACGGCAATTACACAGCAGACTCGCCCTCACGGCAATTGCACAGCAGACTCGTCCTCACGGCAATTGCACAGCAGACTCACGGCAATTCCACAGCAGACTCACGGCAATTCCACAGCAGACTCACGGCAATTCCACAGCAGACTCACGGCAATTCCACAGCAGCCTCACGGCAATTCCACAGCAGCCTCACGGCAATTCCACAGCAGCCTCACGGTAATTGCACAGCAGCCTCACGGCAATTGCACAGCAGCCTCACGGCAATTGCACAGCAGATTGGGTCAGTTGCATAGAAGATTGGGGCAGATTCACGGCAGTTGCATAGCATATAGGGGTTAGATTTTCTATGCACAGTTTATACATAGGGTGAACTTGCACACTGCGCAGTTTCACATTGGGTGTGTTTGGGCGGTGCGCAAGTACACCCGGTAAGTGCGCAAAATTCACCCGGTTTATCCCCACGATCTTTGCGCACAGTTTTTCGATGATAACTTTTTTCTATTGAACTTAAAGAGTTGAAACTTGGTGTGCACCTAGGTCTACCCTTCATCTATCTGCACACAAAAAATCAGATTGCTGACTTCTCTAGTTTTTTCGTAAAATCAAAGTATGCGGAAAATGCGAAAAACCACCCGGTCCGACGCTAAGTTATGAATTTTTGGTCGGTTTCACAGATTCAGTCTTATACGAAAAAAGAATAATAAAACTAAAATCTATAATATTGTTCTTCTTTTATGACCGAAGATGTGAAACCGACCAACATTTGTAATTTACCCGAAAATTACTTACCTCCACCTCTGATTATACTTTCACGGTTCCTATCATAGAAAGCTCTCTCCTGTGGATCTGAGAGAGTTGCGTAAGCAGCCTGAAGCTCCTTGAACTCTTCAGCAGCTTGCGTCTCACGACCAATGTTCTTATCTGTAAAAACAAGACATTTCACATTTGATTAGATGACCTTGTGAATAGAAAATTATCTTAACCATTCTGGAAAATAGATTTATTCTGTCTTTTCTTATGAATTGATTAGGGTCAATTTGGTCAAACAAATTGATACAGGCAAATTATAGCCCTTTAATTTTAACAAATTTTCTCAAGAATGACTGAAGGAACAGTCTGAAAAGTATAGCAATCTTTGAAGACAAATTGTCCTCAAAATAAAATCTTGGAGACAGATTTGCCATACTTTGCAGACTGGTTAGCAATTAGCCTACTTATCATTTTCAGTGATAGACAAAGAGTTGAAAAAGAGTGAATTATATGAATAATAATAAAAATTACCTGGATGAAGCCTAAGAGCAGATTTACGATATGCTTTTTTTATTTCATCTTCATCTGCCTCCAATGGAACACCTATCACTTGATAATGGCAACGCATAGCTGCAAATAAATTAAAAATAAAATGATCTCATAAACCTGAAAAGAATCAATGAAAATATCAAGTGAGTAGGTATAAGCCAAGTCTCCAAACGATACATGAATTTTTGAAGTTTATCCAGCAACCATTGAGGCCTTGAAAGCTGTCTCCTGAATTATTGGCATATGGCTACAATTTTCTGATTAGGTAATTCCTATGTTTACATTTAATTATTGGAGAGCATTTTGAAAATTTTGGAGAGAAATTTGAAAACCTTTGGAAAGTAATTGACCCTAGTAATATAGTATGCCAAAGTAACTAGTATGGCATTGGCTCATAAATTCTCCAAGTCTTCATTTGTCTCTCCAAAAAAAAACAAATTTCTCTCCAAAATGATCATAAATTCTCTCCAAAATAACATTACTAGGTTAAATTCTGGTCAGTTATGTTTACTAGCTTCATTTCTGGTCCATTAACTTTACTTGGTTAAATTATTAAATAATTGAACAATAATTGGAATAAGAATATAATTTTGGAATCATAGATACCACATCAAACAATTTGAGTATAAGTTTTTTTCCATCTTTTTGATACTCATTCTTCATAACTTCAAAATGGATAACATTTTTTATCAATTCCTTTAATTAATAAAATATGCAAAATTAATGGGATAATCATTAATATTATCATTTAAAAGGTGGTATTATGTTTATTTAAAAAATACTAAAGCAAATATTTTTTAAAACTAAAAAAGAAGTTTTCTGGTCCGTTAACTTTCCTAGCTTAATTTTTGGTCCGTTATCTTTAGCTTATTTCTGGTTCGTTATCTTTACCAGTTTCATTTCTAGTCTTATAACTTTACTTGGTCCATTATCTTTACTTGCTCCTAACAAGTCTGCAGAATATGGGAGATAATTGGGATATTATCTCTGAACAATTTTGAATTAATTCCTATATTTACATTAATTTTGCTACAAACACTTCAGAATTAATCCCTATATTTACATTAATTTTACTTTACTACAAACAGAATAAGAGATCTCTACAAACACTTCACCAATTTCTGCAGACTGGGCTCCTAACATTGTAATTTGTAGCATAGGATAAAATTAGATATTTCTAGCCATTTGCACTTGAAAGGCTCAAACTATGCAGTGCAGGTAATAGAAGCATATTTTGAGCCTGGTCACCAGGGCCTAATTAGTAACTGCTAATAATTGCAATTACGTAATTAATTTAGTAGGGGTTTAACGTCTGCTTCGGGACCAAAGGCCATATCGCTGAGGTCAAAAGGAAATCAAAAACAAGGGACTAGAAGAAGCGGTCAGAAAGGAAAGTGGCTCCATGAACAAAGTCATTTACCACCATCGGTGACAATGCTCATGGATGCAGAAAAGCTACTCCGTGACAGTGAATGCAGTCACTTACCAAGGAATGTGACGAAACAGGACACCCAGTCTGCATAAAGAGAGTCCGAGACTCTTCTCTCGCAGAGATTTTAATTTGAGAGAGAGTTATTCTCGGACTCTCAGCAGTAGAATTAGAATCTCCCACAGGCCACAGCTAAATTAATTGTAACATAGGAATTAATTCAAAATCTCAGCAAAATTAATGGCATCATAGGAATTTATTCATGATCTCCCGCAGAGATCTCCAATTTCTAAATTTTCAATCGAAAATTCCCGCAGAGAGTCTTGGAAAAATTCCATATTCTGCAGACTGGCAGGACAGGACACCATAGTAGAAAACTCAAATTCTGACAGAGTTACTCATCCAAGTAATATATTATATAGCATGTCCAAACTTGCCAAGTTTGTGACAGTTATTTTGAGACCTTCAATTACAAATGGTGAGAAGCATCTTATTTTCTCCCCAGTCTGTATTTAGTGGTAAATTCCACCAACATGTTGGTAGAATTCATCTCCTTTGAAAATAACATTCAAGCAAAATCAGTGGATTTTTAGCTATTTATTCCTAATTTCCTATGTTACAATTAATTTTCGGTGGCCAAATGGTGAAAATGTTGGTGGATCAACAGTCTGCACAATATTGAATATTTTTCTAATACTCTCTGCAGAAGTTTTTGATTTAATTTTACAAATTTGAGACCTCTGTGGGAGATCTTGAATTAATTCCAATGCTACCATTAATTTAGCTGCGGGAGATTTTGAATTAATTCCTATTTTACCATTAATTTAGCTGCGGGAGATTTTGAATGATTGAATCTGCTACTGAGAGTCAGAGAGTAACTGACTCTCAAATTAAAATCTCTGCGGGAAAAGAGACACATTCTGCAGACTGGGTGGATCACCAGTCTGCACTGTGACTCGGCAGAATGCGTCTCTTCTCGAATCTCCCGCAGAGATTTTGATTTGAGAGAGTTACTCTCGGACTCTCAGCAGCAGATTCAGAATCTCCCGGAGTCCCCCAGGCGCAGCCAAATTAATGATAACACATAGAAACTAATTCCAAATCTCCCGTAGCTAAATTATTCGTAACATAGGAATTAATTCATGATCTCCCGCAGAGACTGCCAATTTCTAAAATTCAATAAAAACTCCCGCAGAGTCTTGGAAAAATGTTGCATATTCTGCTAAATTATTGGTGGATTTTTTCAGCACGCCCTCCGATATACATATTTTTAACAGTATGGGAATTACGTAATCGAAGGCAAAAAAGAAAATCCCACTCACAATTCCCACTCGCAATATTTTTTACTCTCACTCGCAACTCATCACTTGCACAAGCAGAACACTCATCACTGCCCACTGGGAAAGGGACATAACTAAACAGGGTTCTCTTCCACGAGTCCACGACTTCATCTTGCTAACAGAAAGATGGAGTGTGTACTGGGAAAGGCCGAAAGGGACACAACTAACCAGGGTTCTCTTCCACTACTTCACCTTGCTAGCAGCAAGGTGAAGTGTTTACTGGGAAAAGTATTCAGACACCAGACTGAAAGAACTGGTAAACTGTTCTCTAAGAAATTCTCTATTTTTGCTTCTGTTCTCAGTAAAAAACATGTAAACATTGTAGGAAATTAAGGATGGTTTGCACAGAAAATGTTAAAAATGTCCCATATTCTGCAGACTGGTTGAGACATATGGAAGATGATAAATTAAGATTTCTATGATTAAATTAAAGTGTAAAATTAAAATGTGGGAAATCCTTGACCCATTTTCCCAGACTTCCCTGGGTGGGTCAAGCCAGCCAAGCAAAATCAAGGTCCTTTTTAAAGTGCTTCACACTTGCTTTTGAAGAAAAAAAATTTGGCTTCAACCATTATTTACAGAATTCTCGATACATATCTAAAAGCTGAGCAGCGCACCAGATTACGGCGCACCACTGTACATTCTATTAGATAGGTAATTTGAAAGAAAATTAATGATATATGTAGTGAATTTGATAATTGTAGTAGGCTATCAAATTTATGACTGACAGTACTTGAATCAAATGTTTATACTACACAGTTTAATTCTTTGATTGAGATGTTATAATTATAATTTTAAGGGGTAAGTTGGTAACCATTGTATACTTTCAGCCTGAGGTCAGTGAGTTGTAAATTTAGCGTATCAGTTAGGTATATGTATCAGGGGGCGTGCCACCCCAGCGCCCCCCGAACCTCCCTGCCAGTGTCAGCCTGACAGGTCATTAAACAATCATGAAGTGTGCAGTACAACAAACTAGCAGATACAACAAACTACATAACAGAAATTATATTGAAATTATTGATAGCTTGTACAGTGGTGCGCCGTAATGTCCATGTTTGATGTTTCAAAGTGTGAAAGGAAAGTCGCCAGTTTAGTGAGAAAATGGATCCAGGTCGGCTGAGGTCGCCACAGTTAAGATAGTTTAAAGGAGAAATTTGACTTCCTAGATAAGATTTTACACTTAGAAACATCCTCATGCTTCATGTGATCATGTCTAATGCATGTGCATCTCATGATCTCTTGAGATTATTTTGAGCCAGATTGTATTTGGTGGTAAATTCCAGTGATATCTCGGGAGATATTCGATTTCTCTAATAAAAAAATTCCTGCAATGTCGGAGGCTATTTAGCTAGTAATTCCTATATTACCATTAATTTTTGGAGGAGAAACTGGAAAAATCATGGAGGACTAGACAAATTGATGAAAATGTTGGCAGCTATTTCTACGATTTTTAAAAAAGTCAGAGGAGTTCAGTGCACCCAAGTAAAATAGTATGTCTCATAAACTTGCCATTTGTCTCTCCAGCTCTCTCCAAAATTAAACAAATTCTCTCCAAAATGATCAAATTTTCATAAATTCTCTCCAAAATAACATTGTAGCATAAGAGAAAAATAGATAAAACTCGCCATTTGCATTTGAAGGGCTCAAAATAACTGTCACAAACTCTCCATTAAAATGGCGAGTTTGGACATGCTTTATTACTTGGCAGTGCACTAAATACAAACTGGATTTTGAGAGTGATTTACTTGTTATTTACATGTTTTTAAACTTATTGAACCCCTCAAAAGTCGCCAATATACTGGCGACTTTGTCCACACTTTAAAATATGGTGTAATGTGGATTGTGGTGCGCCATTCAGCTTTTAGATACTGTTGGAATTCTCAACATACGAGTGTTAGTAACATATTCCATACAAGCCTACCTAAAGGTGGCTACACACGTTTAATGTTCATGCAAACTTGACAAGTCAACTTGCACAAGTATTTAGTGCAAGCAAACATGAGGGTCTGTAGGACGAGACTTGCACAATTATAGACTTGCACAAGTGACTTGAGACATGAATGAATTTGAATCCTGTCACCTGTGCAAGTCTGACTTGTGCAAGTGGAAGGTAGCGTGTGTACTGTCAGTACTGAGGATCAGACTGAAGACTTGAGAACAATTACGATGAATGTAAAAGAAAATGAGTTTATTTCTACATATAGGTACATCTAATGAATTCTACCAATTTGAAGGCAATTTCTCAAATTGTCAACAGTATCTAAAAGCTGAGCGGCGCACCACATTACGGCGCACTACAATACGGCGCACCACTGTAGTTGTACTTTCTATTAATGACCTCAATGTGAAAAACTGTTATGTTGTTTGTTGTATCCGCTAGTTTGTTGTTCTGCACACTTCATGATTGTTTAATGACCTAGCAGGGGGGTTGGGGGGGCAGCACGCCCCCCGATATATCTACCTAACGGCTAACTGATAAGTTTTTATTTACACCTCAGACTGAAAGTTTACAATAGTTACCCCATAAAATTACAATTACAGTTTTCTATGATGAATTTTATTTTCTATTCCAAATTATACATCTCAATCAAATAATTAAACTGTGTAGTATAGTATTAACATTGGATTCAGGTACCATCAGGCGTCAGACATAAATTTGATAAGACAATTACCTATCAATTTCACTCCATTTATCATTAATCTGTATTCAAATTACCTATCTAATAGAATGTACAGTGGTGCGCCGTAATCTGGTGCGCCGTACTGGTGTGCGCCGCTCAGCTTTTAGATACGTATCCAAATTGTTGAGATCGTTTTGTAGAAGAAAAGCAAAATTGTTTTTAATTTAGAATGTATACTAGGCTATATATTGGAAGAAACTATTTTAAATCAAATTAAATGTATTCCCATTATTTAATCCTTCAACTAAAATCAGTGTTAACATGTGATGATGTGAACATGTTTTCCTTTTTTCAACCACTCTTTACACCGCTCATTTCGTTTCTTCTTTTTAAGACTTTCATTTAAAAAGCTGTCAAAACAAGCGCATCATGATCTGAACTAGACATAGTTACAATCGTGTGGTGGCGAAGGGAAATACTCCTAAACTTGTGCAAATAGTTGCCCAAGTAAACTTGTCAAGTTTGCATGAACGTATGTAGCCACCTTAACAGCCTAACAGGCTAACACAAAAAAGTTAGAAAGAAAGAATTTATTTCAGCATACAAAGCGAATAAAAGTGAAATCTTTACAAAATGCCTGTTGCCAAGCTTTTAACAGTGGAACAGATTATTACAGTCCAGTTAATTACTAAATCGTTTTAAGATCATAGCTATTCATTAAATCTTCCGCAAGATGTCTAACTCATATCATTTATTTACTATGGTCTAACCATGGAAGTACTAGTAGGGTCTAACTAAGTATCTAAGTAAATAAAGCATTAAAAATACTTTATCTAAAAATATGCAGTGCAGTACAATATACTTCCGCTAAATTGATTTCATCATAGCAAGTAATTGCTCTTGGATATGAATTATAAATATATAATGTGGGTTCAGGTTCTTTCCCCTTCTCTTCCAACAGAACTTTTATGATCTACTTAATTTAACTTTAGTGTAGTGATCACCTTATTCCACTACATATATATTAACATATATATTTCATATTTAACTACATATTTAGCATTTCTGACACATTATTTATACAATTAACGAGTATACAAATAAATATATAAATTACAATTGTAATTATGATAACTGATATGCATAACGAAACATTTATATCACACAGATTTTTTTAAATATGATATCTTAAATATAATTCAAATTATTAAAAACTATTATATATGATATACCTATGGCATCAAAGTGCGAATATTTCTCTACCCGCGAATACAAGCCCTTTGTTCTATAATATGCTGCGCATATCTTACCCTCAAAGATGCCAAATATCACCATAATCCCAGCAAACATGAATGTATCTATTCGATGTCTAAACGACTCTGTGTAACCTCTCTTCCGACATCGAATACCAGTAACAAATTAGACATGGTGACATCAAGTAGACATCAATCCGATATCCGTTTGCACCACTAAACCGCATCATATCAAGTATATTTGGCATCGAAGCGATACCGTTTTAACAGCTAGCGTTGAATAGAAAGATAAATTACGACATCCAACATACATATGGATTCTGCATCGAACAGACGCCTAATTATATATCTAATATGCTTCGAAACGATATCCACTTGCATCCATAAAATAAAGAAATTGAAAACTCTTACTTCATTGATATAACGTTCTGTACATTTAGATGCATATCAATTTGATTAATGTTATGTGTAAATTAAATGGGAAGAAATGAAGTGATGTGTCCTGGTATCGTTCGTGGGCCCATCCGTCCTCGTGCCAGTACCTCTGTCACATTGCCATCGTGGATGCATTTGACTAAAAAAAAATTTTGATATTAAACGACCCGGAGATACTTAAAGATATTTTAAAGTGAATACAACAATACAGGCAAGCACTGCTTTTATAACCAAAATCACAACTTATTGTTATTACAAATAGTCAGAGGTGGGCGTTCAGCAAAAATGTTCGCGAACCTTTATTCGCGAACCGGTTCGGACTGGAAAATGGGTTCGGACATTCTAAATAGGGTTAAGAATGCCCATTTGTAGATACTACTATTTTATTAGATCATATAGGTACAAGTACAACAATGTATTTATCTGAGGACATAAAATAAAGGAATTAGTCATTGACATGGAATGGCATAACTATAAATAATAATATAGTTAATATGATCTTATATGTAAATAATAATGATATGATGAACCTTGTGTGACAACACACTTGTCACACAAGGGAGAACTTAAATAAACAAGTAATAACTTCCTAGTAAACAAGGCACAACATGTCGCGTCGCTAATTAGCGTTCCTTTAAGTTATGCACTAATCTAGGGTAATATGTTTCCACTGAGTGTATCTGTTAACAAACACATTTCATACTCCTCTATCTCCCCTCAAGTTTCCAATATCTATATTTTAGTAGTGGGAACTGATGTTGTTGAAATTAGTCGTCAGAAGAGGAGAGTTCATAGTCTTTGTGCCAAGCGGGAGTTAGCTTCTTGCGGGCAGATCGTCTTGGAGGTGGAGTGAGAGAATCCAGTAATATTTTTTTAGATTGCTCGGGAACATTAATGCTTTCGTCTTGTCTGGCTTGGTCTTCTGGAACATGGACAGCTGTGGGCGAGGTTGTTTCAGGTTCATCTGCAGAAATAAATTCATCATTAGAGGATTCATGCTGCACATCGCCATTGGAGGATGGTCTTATAATTGGGTTGGGATTAGTGGTAGGCAATGGTTTTTTGGCTGTGGTGTCAGATTCTGTATGTTTTTCTCGTTGCGATGGATAATTTAAGATCATACGGTAATTTTCATCATCCTTGAGGGTTATTGGTACTGATTGTTCATAGACTGGGATGTATTTCCTGAGAATTTTCCTGTTACGTAGGGTGATTCTGCCAGATCCGTCGATTTTCACAGAATATTGGTCGAATTGTTTAACTTCGATTACAGTCCCCGTTTTGTCCCATTTCTTGGAGTGTGGCCCAGTTTGATTTTGGATTCTTACTTTATTACCGACAGTTAATGGTGGGAGTTTCTTCGTATGTTCGCTCCAATACTCTTGAAGCCTCTGGTGTCTATTACGTAAGGCTGATTCTCTTGCTTCCAATGTTCCCTGCCAAGTATTATGTGGCTTGTATTTACCCGGTAATACTGGAATGAAATCTCGAATAGAGCGTCCAAACACACACATTGCTGGAGAGATCTTAGTGTCTTTGTCTGGGGTATTCCGATATTGCAATATGGCTCTTCGGAATTTATCAGTATCGAGAGTACCATTATGTTGGGTATTTTCCATTAGAAGTCTTTTTGCTGTTTTCACGCCAATTTCTGCTCGACAGTTTGAATGGGGAAAGGCGACGGATGATAACCTGTGATGAACTCCCCACTGTTCAAGAAATTGTCTGGTCAGAGTTGATGTGAATTCTGGTCCTCCGTCCGAAGATAGTTCATCTGAGATACCAAAAGTGGTGAATGTTCTTTTGAGAGATTCGATGAGGCCGTTTGCGCCCTCTGAGGCTTGTTCAATGATCGGCCAATTTGAATATCTGTCCACAATTACGAGATAGTTTTTTCCTTTGAAGTGGAAATAATCAGCACAGATGCATTGGAACGGATAAATAGGAGATATTGTTGGGTAGGGAGGAGCGCTTGGTTGGGATGGTGCAATTTTATTGCAATGTTTGCAGTTGTCTCTTAATGTAGTAATGTCTTTGGTGATGCCTGGCCAGAAAATGGAATCTTCTGCCCTAGCTATCATGGTGGATGCACCTTGGTGTGCAGAGTGAAGACTTTGGAGAACTGAACAACGAAGGGATATGGGGACAATGACACGACTTTTGTATAAGTTCACTCCATCAATTGTTGACAGGTGATCCCTAAATTGATAGAATTCTTTCAGATTGAACGCCAAAGTATTTGGATTTTCTGGAAACCCCTTCTCAATCTGGTGCATTAGGTCGAGCATTGTGTCATCGCTGTTAGTCTCTGTTTTTATTTTATCCCACGTTACTGCAACAATAGAATTTATGGCTGATATTGAAGAAAGTTTGAGATTTTCTTCAAACATTTCACACTCATGGTGGTTTTCTTTAATTCGAGTAGCAGAGAGGAAGGTTGATCTGGCATCAACAGTTTGTGTTACTGTGCTAACGTCGTCAGATAGGTGCATTTTATCAGGGGTGTGAGATCCTGTTGGTGATCTTGAAGTAGCATCTGCAGCTTTGTGCTTCACCCCTGGTATGTGAATGATGCGGAATCTGTAGCGAAGCGTTTTTTCTTAGAGGTTTCTAAGTCTGTTGTTAGGAATTGCTTCCAGGGATCGATCGCTCAATATCTTTAGAAGAGGCTTATGATCGACTGCTACAATGAGATCACTACATCCCAAAACAAAGTATCTTGCTTTGTCGAGCGAGTCTGCCACAGCAAGTGCTTCTCCTTCAATTGGAGCGTACCTGGATTCGGCAGAATGGGTAAATCTGCTTCCCATTAAGACCACTTTCCATCCGGTTTTGCAGCAAAAGGGGTCTGGCTTTGCACAATCGCATTGTTTTTGAGATAACCACCATCCAATTCCAGATTTAGACCAATCTGTAGAGAGGCAAGTTGGTTTAGATTTATCAAAAATTCTTACACCCTCCTGTATTTCGTTGATGATTGTTGACTTAGATTTGGTAAATAAGTTGTGGAGTTCATCAGTCCAGATAAAAGGTGTTCCTGGCTGGAGGAGTTTGCGGAATGGTAACATAACTTCAGTCATTGAAAATGCATATGATACTTGATTGAGTAGACCAAACCATGCACGCATATCTGTGATGTTCAATGGTCTAGGGAAGTCTTGAATTGCTTCTATGAATTTTGTGCATGGTCTGACTGTATCTGGGGTTATTGTAAACCCAGCAAAATCAACGGTGGTTTCAGCAAAGACAAACTTTTTGGGGTTTAGGGTAATTCCATTTCTGCCGCATACTGTTAACCACTCTACTGCTTGGAAAAAACTTTTTTCAATTGTGTCAGACCATAGTAAGGTATCATCTATACATTTTGTCATGTTTGGGATGTGGGATACGATTTCATCATATCGTCTAGAGTAAGCATCTCCAGATGCGATGTAGCCTTGTGGTGCTGTGCGATAACGGTATCTTCCCCAAGGTGTTATGAAGGTAGTATAATGTCGATCTTCCTTGCGTAATGGCACACTGTGGTAGCCATTCCAGGCATCAAAGACTGATTTAATTTTTCTTTGAGGTACTATTCTGGCTTGGTGGAATGGCGACTGCGTGTGGTGAATTTCTCTAGTAGCATGGAGATTTAGTGGTTGCAGATCTACTGTCCGTCTTGGTTTACCATCCTTTTTAGCACATACTACCATTCTGTGACACCATGTCACAGGTTCCCCAATTGGAACTGGTTCTATTACTCCGAGTGCTACATCCTGATCAAGTCCTGCTTTTACTTCTTCTTGCCAATGTATTGGTACCGGCACAGGTTTATGATGGGCAACCGGTAAAGCATTGGGGTCAATCATTAATTTAAGAGGGGGGCCCTCCATTAGAGGTAATGGTTGGTGAGGACAAGTGTTAAATGTACTGTATTTATATAAATCAAGTAGATATGATTTCAGCCTACCTTTATTTTCCGTGGTAGCAGAGTATGGCATCTTTGTAGGGGCCTCTGGTGGCATTCGTCTGGTAGGGCAGCTGCAAGACTTCTGGGCTGGGGAGGATATGATGCTGCTTGCAATTGAATTTTCACCAATCATTGGGAACTTGTTAGAGATCATTCCTAGTGAAATGCATGCCTCCTTGCTAATGAAGATCTTGTCCGAACTGTTGGTAACATAAGTAAGTTGCTTGGTCTCAATGTGCTTGCCGGTGCTGTCTTTTCCGAAGAAGCGTAAAAATGCTGCTCCTAGGATATTGATTCCTTCGTTGTTTGCTGCATGCATGTGCATAGAGACTGGTATCAGATCAGATTCTTTAATTCCAAGTTTCTTTATTGGTTTCATGCCAGCAAGGCAGCTTTGGCAACCGGTATCTGCCATCACACAATAGTTCATGGATTTTGGATCTGAGGGCAGTTTGTATCCAAAGTGTTTGTAATCATTTTCTGAAATTGAAATGTTTAATTTCAGAAACGGCTGAGGTTTGGATACCTGTTTCACCCAAGAGTCGGTGAGATTATTGTGCAAGTGATGATCTAGAGCTATACTTTTCCTTTTGCTGTCTTGCCTAGCCTGCCGGATAGAACACAGATGATCGAATGATGCGTTCTCTTGGAGGTGCTCTATTCGATTTACTGCATTAGACTGCTTTCTTCTACACATACTCTCAAAGTGGTGATTTTTCTTGCAGTGGTTACATTCATGGTCAAAGGCAGGACATACATTTTTTCTGATTGTAGTGAATGCATGTTTCCCATGACCTTTCTTGCCACAGTACGAGCATGGATCGGAGTTATTGGTAAAGTTTTCCTTTACCACATCCCTTTGCAATTTTTTGTATGAGCTACGACTGGCTTCAACGCCATGGCTAGTAGCTAGCTTTGCTGCAGATCGTTTGCCGAGTTCTCTGGCCTCAACGAATTGGATAATTTGTTCCAGGGTCATGTCTTGATTGATGTGTCCGAGGAGATCAAGTTGGATATCTGGATCTGATATACCTCTATAGAGTGCGTCTTTTAACATTTCTTCAGTATAATAGACATCTGTGTTGCAATCTGTTCCTGAACATGTGACGTAAAATTTACAGACTCTTGCTTGTCCTCTTAGTCTAGCAGCATATGACCTGATGGATTCTTCATGATCCTGTTTCATGTTATACAGGGTGACTCTGGCCACTGCAATATTTTCAGCTCTAACTGCTAGAGTTTTTATTTTCTCTAGGACTTCTATGGATGTAAATTCTAGGAGGCTCCCGGATGATTGTGTTAGGTCTCTGCGCAAATTTTCATCACAGCATTCTAATAGTTGTATTACAACCTCGGTACCTGTTATTCTAGTAGCTTCTACGTACTCAGTCCATCTAGTCAAAAAATATGACCACTCTTCACCTGATCCATCAGAGACTATTGTTGGCCTCTTTACTTTCTCCACTTTAGCTGCATTTGGTTGCTGGTGCTGTACAGTGTGCTGAATAGCATGAGTAGTCAAAAGAGCAGCAAGAACGGTCTCCCCAATGTCAGGTGTTGTATAATCACAGCCTTCAATTGGACACTCTACGATAGGCATGATTTTGATAATTGGGAAGCTAGGTAGGTGACTAAAACTTTATCTTGTTTGCTAATTAATCACTTTCCACTGTATCTTTTCATTGATAAATACATAAATAGGGTTAAGAATGCCCATTTGTAGATACTACTATTTTATTAGATCATATAGGTACAAGTACAACAATGTATTTATCTGAGGACATAAAATAAAGGAATTAGTCATTGACATGGAATGGCATAACTATAAATAATAATATAATTAATATGATCTTATATGTAAATAATAATGATATGATGAACCTTGTGTGACAACACACTTGCCACACAAGGGAGAACTTAAATAAACAAGTAATAACTTCCTAGTAAACAAGGCACAACATGTCGCGTCGCTAATTAGCGTTCCTTTAAGTTATGCACTAATCTAGGGTAATATGTTTCCACTGAGTGTATCTGTTAACAAACACATTCCATACTCCTCTACATTCGGATTCGGAACCTCTTCAAAAACGGTTCGGACTTCAGTGTTCGGACCGTCTTTTTCGCAAGTCCGAACCTCCGTACCCGGGGAAAACTGACTTGTTCATTAAATTATTTTACGTTCTGAACATGTTCCGTACACCTACGGACTGCCTCTTGGCTACTATTTTATACATAGGTTTCTGCTTAACACTGAAGTGAAGTACATGCGTCTCTCCCCGCTCTTCTTCATCCTTTCCTGACAAGCGGTAAGTTTTATAAAATCTTAATTCTTTAATAACGGTTTATGTTACCTCAAATCTCAATTAAAAATTGTTTGAAATATGTAGAACTATAGGTAAGGTTATAAACGTAGGTATATATTAGGTAACATAACTAACACCCTACCCCTAGTACCTTAGCCGTTGGCTAACCAGTCCTTATGGAAAAATAATAATAACTTAAATTCAAGACCGATTTTAAAGCTGTCTTTTCAATCGTTTTATTTTTTGCATAAATACATACGATTAGACAAAAACAAAGGTGATAAATGGTAAGATACTCATATTATGAGCATTTATTCAAATCTATAATAATATTAGGAATATATCAGAGATCTTTCCAGGCATTAGATGCAAGAGTGTGTTTGAGTACATAAGGGTGAATATCTCAATATAATCAGTTAACTGTAACTCTTTTAGCGGCTTAGCGAGATAAAATATGTGCGAGAATAATTGCGCACACCAAGCTTCGTACAATAACATCTAATAAATATTTGTTTTTGTCTTAGCTTGTTACTTTTATTTTGAATGATAATTTTTTCTTTTGATTTTACTAATGTATGAGTAATATCAAATGAAGGTTTTTAAAAGAAAAAATATTGAAATGACTCAAATGAGCAAACTTTTGACGGCGGCTAAGTAGGTAGGCTGAACAGATAATTTAAGATCAAGTATTCGGCTATTCGCTTTTAAATTGAATTGATTATAATTTATATAGGTATTATAATATTATTTATAAGTTATAATATTACTTTGGAGAAATATTCACAGTAATCTTCACTGTCTGACCTTTCTAATATATTAATTGAAAAGAAGAAAAAGTTAAGCAAATAGAGTATAGGAATACCATAATACGGTATCTATAGTACTTTCATATTCAAATAAAATGCAAAATGTTATTTTATTATCAGTTCTCTAGATCGGATTAATTAAAAATGCTGTAATATAAATGAAAATTTGTGAACCAATAGTAAAAACTTAAAAATTATTTAATTAGATACTTGGATACTTTAAATGGATTACATTGTCTTGCATTGTTATGATGACAGTGTTTATCTTCATTTTTCTTTGCATGAAATTCTGAGGTCAGAAGAAAATTCAGAATAACAACCTAAGTTACGTATTGGAGTGGAGACTGGAGGAGATCTTTAAAGATACTTAATGCTCATACTCAATATTACTAACTTATCAAGTATTAAGTACAGTGGAACTCCTTTATAGTGAACTCCTGTATATTGAATCATGATGAATAGTAAAATCCTGTATAGCGAACTTACATCTATATAGTGAACATATTTAGGTTAGTCTACACAAATATTTGTAAGTTTTCTATGAATCTCTTATTTCTATTAAGTAAATTCACTAAATTAGTTGCTATTTCATGAAACAGCAGTTCTACCAGTGCAACTCCTCTGTAATGTAGTCATGTGAAGTCACAGTATGATTATTGTTATAAATTTATTATATTAACCCAAATGAATTTGACGTATGTTTTCTAGGCACATCTTTTTTAAATTACTTTATATATTTAATGTCATTCCTTCAAATTTACTGGCCTTTCTTGACTTTGTTCCTACATAAAAACATATTATATTTTTGAATTCAAAAGTTAAATATTTACGTATCGGCGTAAATCAGCGTAGATCACATTATGGAATTAATTGTATTTTAGTGACGTGTGGCAACGTAGAAATACAAATTGGTTACCCAATACGCAAGAATGTGTCCACGTTTTTATGTAGTAGAGACAAATGCGCGAGCTGTGATTGGTTCACACTCCATTCAATCACAGTTCAGCTCACTCAGTTGCCAATCTCTTATATACCTATGTATTTTTTCTCCTTATATATTCAATATTTTTACTTGAAATTTGGTACACATTAGTTTAGTACATATACTAACAACTTGTAAGAATACAGTAACGTAGGTTTATAAATAAGACATGCGTTTTTTTATCATAGAGTCAAACCTTCTCGTTGTTTCTGACAGTCAAACTCATTACGGTTAGTAATAATATTTATTAGTAAATAATTAGTAACTTGTTGAAAAAACTATTTTTTTATATAGGTTGCCCTAATAGCCTTGGAAGCATAAGTTAGTAAAAGGGCCGACTATATGAATGTGTAGACTGTAGTTCACTTTTTTTTTAGATATAAAATATGTACCTAAAAATCCGAGGTTAGCATACAAATTGTTCGGACTAAATGTTTGGTTCGGAACAAATGTTCGGACCAAACTTGTCAAAATTGGGTTCGCTATACGGAGGTTCGGAAGCCAAAATCGACGAAGATTCGGGTTCGGATTCGGAACCTAAAAAAATGTTCGCGCGCCCAGCTCTGCAAATAGTAATGAGTTGGCCAAATTTTTATATAATTGTAACTCCTTAAATATTTCGTTCTCTATGAGTTCAAATTATAGAAAATGTTTTGAGGCCACGACTTAGATTAAAGATGAAAGCTCTGTGATGCATTAATTAAAATTAATAGATAATTATATTTTTATAATTATTGTGTTTCATTGAACAAACAGGAATTTTGTGCTCTGTGAAATATTTTTTGCAGTAGGGTATATATTTCAAGTTATTAATAGGGTCTATAATTTCGAACACGTGATAAAGGAAAATATAATAATTATTATTTAACTACTATTTAATTAGAAGCAAAATAGCTGAAGGTATGAAACCAAATGAAATAAAAGTTAAATAATGATTATTATATATAGATTTATTGAGTCCGATAACCATTTCAAGTTTAATTATCTATAATGTGAATCACTGAATTTCAATCGTCTCATTTGCAGCTTTTGGTACTATGGTGAAAGCTCAAGTTATCGGATGTGGGGTTCTGCAATTTATGTGGAAAAATTATTTATGTAATGATTTTTATTTCTAAACTTGTATTTTACGTACTGGTATCATGGATGCCAATTTAAGTAAGAATTGAATAATGATAATTATTATTAGTTATTTCTTACATATTCGAAAAATGGGGAACCGTCTGATAACACAGAATTTACTCTAAAATGAAACATGTTAAATAGCCCATCAACTTTAAATTATTTACGTTTAGTAGAGGTTTAACGTCTGCTTCGGAACCATAGGCCATGTCGCTAACGTCAAAGGAAAATTAAATACAAGGGACTGGAAGAAGCAGTGAGAATGGAAAGTGGCTCCATGGACGAAGTCACGACGCTCATGAATGCTGAAAAGCTACTCCGTGAATGCTGTCACAATTACCAAGGAATGTGACAAAAATGGTCACAAGCACCGGTGGCTGCACTCAAGGATGGAAGAGGGAAATGAAGAGGTAATAGTAAATGAAGTCTACGAGCCTACATAACAGAAAATCTAAGACTTCATACGTAATTGTAGAGCATAACCCTAGCGCTATCCTCTAAAACTGCATGAAGAGTTAAAAACATGATAAACATAAAATAGACTATACATAATTCAAATTACAACAGTTTGGATCCAAGGGACGTCACCCCACTTCTCTTCTATTCACCAAAGACAGCTTCAGGAACCCCTCGGTGCTTATTTACAACAAGCAGTTTAGAATAGATTCATAACAATAAATGCACTGGCCATCGAAAAATCACTTGATTGGTTATCCATTTCATTTTCACGGTACTGGAGGAACACTGTTCAACAACCGATGTTCCAATATCGCTTACTTTTCGTTGATCCATTGTACAATCGCACTAGCGTGCTAATGCCTTATCGTACCTTTACAACTGCCGTAGTCCCTTATAAGTTATAAGTGTATTAATTTTAAAGGGAGCACTACGTTATAGAAAGGTACAATCCAATTGAATAGAAATAATTCCTACATTTCTTTACGTATTATAAAACAGGAAGATGAGAAGAAAATGAATTTCAAAATTTGAAACTATTTTTTTAAAACTACGTATCTGTTTTCGCATTTCTGGTCGACGTATAAATTCAGATATCGTTTGGAAACAGACATGCCGACGTCAAGATGATGCTGTTAAAACCATGTATCGATTTTCGTGTTTCTACTCGAAGTTTAAATTCAGATATCATTTAGAAACAGACATTCCGATATCTACTATGAGTCGAAATGGTTACTAAGTCGATGCCCACCGTTAGCGCTACGAATTCGACAGCAAACGGCATCGAATCGACATTCATATGTTTGTTGGGATGTTCCAATTTAAATGGGCAGTTCAGTCAATTTTTGTTTTCATAATATTAATGTTGAACGATCACTTAGTAAGAATAAAGCATTCTTGTAGAATTAAACGGTTGAAAAAAATATAATAAGCGATATATATCATATTTTATAAATTCGATTTAGTTCCTGCGTCCTCCTACAGATGGCGCCACCATTCTGTACCTACTATTTGTTTACTTTTACAGCTGATAACATGTAAACAATTTTCTATCAACAGTATTAACAGGTAATTTATGAAGAGATGTTTTCTTTTCTAAACTAAATCTAATTGTCTCGAAGGACAGTTTTCAATTTCACAAATTCTTTTCACCATTTTCAAACAAATAATGACAGATTCAAGATTCAAGTCTGGGACTGGTTATCATTTTGTTTACGTACCTACTACTATGATTAGTTTGTCGGTCCACCACAGTCCACAGATGGTGCCACTAATTTACAATATACTTTTTAAATTAACATTTCTAAAATCAACGAATATTCTAATGTTACATAAATAAATATACTAAATCGATTTAGGACCAATTTGGCGATAGTTTGATTTTGACTGAACTGCCCCTTTAAAGTTAAGAACCGTACGTATTTAATTTCTCTTATAATATTCAAAACGTAGTAAAATCATTACAATTGTTAATAACAACAGTTCTCTAATAGAAATGTATCACGATTTCAACATTTTGTGTAGAATGTTATATCAAACATTCATGTTGCAAATTACCCTCTTTCAAGCCTATCAAGATGTTAGCATCTTTCAGCCTCATTTACCTCGGTGATCTCTAGATATTCGTAGACGGTCAATTTACGTATCTTATATTAAGTAGCTACCAGTACCTAACTGCTTATTACCATTGTGCTTTGTACCACACAACTGAGTGATTATTTAGGGTATATATTGTCATTACAATATATACAAAGACTAATTACATATATAATATATTAACAGGATTATATTTAATATAATGATATATATTATCTGAATTCAAAGACAATGTGACAACAGCCTATATATATTTTTCTAACGGATACTAAGGGTAAATATTTTCCTATCTATATTTATCATTTCTCTGCATATGTAATATTAATAATAAATTAATAACATTATTTCTCTTTATCTCATATCAGTAGTTATTTTATTAATATATTATTTATAATATATTCTAAGTAATATTCAATATCAATGCTAATTATTCATTTCTCATATCTTAATAATATTATTAGTCAATATCAATTAGACAATTACATATTCCCTTATATATATAACCTTTCTTGATAACCTATTCAACGTATCAGGTTTTAATGAATTCTAGAACAGTGACCCGCTCACTCTGCCGTCTCGTTTTCTATATGAAATAAAAACTAGTTTTAACAGAGACTACGTTCTATTTCATTTTTAATTATTTAATTAATACTTTAATACTAATTCTTTTCATCTGAGTAGTAGCTCAATTGAATTCATAACGAATGATAATTAGGGAATTCATTTAAATTATCATTATTTGTGTTTTATTAGTTAAAATGTATCGAACCTCAATTATTTCAAACTATCTCTTTCAGGGGGTTTCTGTCTTTCCGGTTTGCTACTGATTAGAATACAACTGGTTTCTGCGTTGATGAATTCTGGTTTCATTACTACTGTTCTGCTTCTACTGCAATCGCAGCCACTACTGCTTCTGTGTCAAACACCTGTTGATGCTATTTATACTACTGTTTCCAGTAATACACAATTACACATCCTACTAAAAAACGTTCGCATTCTCCACTCGATTGGATATCATACCAAATTCTCACTCAACTAGTTTAACTGAGGAAATCCAACCTTTGTCCTACTTCTGAGTTAAACATACTCACGCTGCTACCTACACATACGCAATCTTCTTGGAACTAACTTTCCTCGTGACTCCTGCACAATATTTGTGTGCGCTATCTCTTACTACACGAAGCTGACGAACATCCTCAAGAGAATCCGAAGTCCACTCCCGTGTGCTAATTACCAAGTGATGTGATTTATTTGAATACATGTCTTTATTATCTAACTCGCAATTTCATTTCATACCGAACAATTATCAGTTTAGCCAAAGTTATATGGAAATAAAAAATGTAATAAAATGGAGTCAGATATGAAAAACTAATAATAAATAAATAAGAGGTAACCTCCCAATTACTAAATTTGAATGTGTCCATCTAATCACTTTAATTGAGTGATTTTATCTAATCCTCTAAAAAAACGTATAGATGGCATTATCATATGACGAAGTATCAAGAAATATGCATAAAATTTCATTTATACAAAGTTATTAGGTGGTTGAAATTGTTGCCGAATAAATCCTTTTTTATACAGGCATCTCCCGCATTAGTTACCAAAACACGACTCAGTTTAGTTACCAAACGGTAACTAAAGCGAATAAAAGTAACAATAAATTTATAATCGTCACTTCTTGATTTATATGAGATATAGAAAGAAAATTTATTATTAGAGTAAAACGTATATAAGCATATTATTAATAATATACAGTCTTTCATTGTTTGTGACTGTGATGAAAAAGTTTAAAGTCGTGCATTTATTTAAATGTTTTAAAATCCATCCATAGCATAACTCTCACGTACGTATAAGGGATTAAGTAATAGATACTTAAATTTCTATAATTATTGTGCTACTTTGAACTAACAGAAATGTTATGCTCTATGAAATATTTTTGGTGTAGGGTACTAAGTTCCAAGTTATTGTTTGGTTCTACAATTTCGGACACGTCAGAAAAAAAAATTATAAATATAATTATTATTTAACTTATATTCTAATTGGTATCATGGATACCAATTGAAGTAAAAGTTAAATAATGATTACTATATACAGGGTGGGGCGTAAGTTTGGAAGCAATTTTTCAAACATTAATATAATTCTTAAAAATAAGTTCTTAAGTAGGTGATAGGGTTTGAACTATAGTAGAGACACTACATTATGACGTGGCAGTGTTATTTTTTACAAAAATTTAGTCAATTAAAAAATGTCAGACAAAAGAGAAGCCATTATTGCTTTACACCGTGCCGGGAAGTCAGATTCCGTCATTTCAAAGACTCTCTCAATAGCGAGATCGACAGTTTTGAAGTGTGTGAAGCGTTTTAATGAAAGAAGAGACTTGACTGATCGTCCAAGAAGTGGTAGACCACGTTCACAACGCACCAAACAACTGATAAAATGTGCCTGAGAGAAGATCAGGAGGAACCCGAAAAGGTCAATACGATTGTTAGCCAAAACAGCTAATGTGAGTCCCAGAACAATGAGAAGAGTTGTCAAAGAAGACCTAAAGATGTCCTCTTTCACCCTCCAAAAGAGACAGACTCTGTCAGAAGCTGTAAAGAAAAAGATATTGGAGAGAAGCAAAGCACTTCTGAGAGAATTGAAGTCTGGCACGGCTGGTGAAATTGTTTGGTCTGACGAAAAAAATTTCACAGTGGAAATGGCTCACAACCGGAGGAATGACAGAATAATTGGTAAAAGTGCAAAAGACATCCCATACAACCAAAAAACTGTCCACAGAACCATGAAACCTGCTTCAGTAATGGTCTGGGCCGCCGTTTCAGAAACTTGGAGAGCTCCTTTAATTTTTGTGGAACAAGGCGCCAAAATCAATGATAAATGTTATTTTGAGAATATTTTGACGCCAATGTTGGAGTCAGCTAAGGATCACTTCGGTAATGACACTCTATGGACATTTCAGCAAGACTGCGCAACTTCACATACTGCAAATGTGACTCAAAACTGGTGCCATGACCATCTTCCACGGTTTTGGTCCAAAGAAATGTGGCCTCCCTGCTCCCCAGATGTTAATCCTATGGACTTTTCGGTTTGGTCCATTCTTGAATCAAAGGCCTGTGGTAAATTCCATCGCAGTGTGGATGATTTAAAGCGTTCGCTCCAGAGATTTTGGAAGGAAATTTCACAAGAACAGTTGCGTGCCGCAGTAAGAGGAGTTCGGAGGAGATTTGAGGCTGTTATTAAAAACAAGGGGGGACATTTTGAATAAATTTATGATTTTTGAATTCTTAAAACCCTTATGTAATAATACATAACTGTAAATTATTAAATATATTTTTCGTTGGATTATAATATGCACTTTCATTTGCTTCCAAACTTACGCCCCACCCTGTATAAGGATTTTCACGTGTTCGAAAATATGGAACCGTGCAATAACACGGAACTAACCCTAAAATGGGACATGTTGAATTTCTGAACCAATTGCTTCTAAAGGTCCTTTAACACGTACACTCATTACCTTCGGAATTTCTGCTTGAGGCACTAAGCCCCGCCCACTACGAGCCAAAATAGCCTAATTTATTGCGTGAGCGACAATAGTGAGGAACACAATCCCGCCATATCAAGCATGTCTTGATTTTTGACTCATGAGCAGCAGTGATGAAGAACGGTGATATTGCTCTTGTATAATGTCAACAGTGAAGAATTAAATGTTGTATTCCCCAGGAAAATAGTTTTAATCAATTTCAATAATTAATATGAAACTGTGGAATATTTATTCGCTTCATGCAAATGATCGAATAATATTATTTTGTTACGTTATTATGATAGATAAACATTAATTATTTAATGATATAAAATATTTCAGGTGAAAATATGTACTGTATTTTTCAGAGAAAATAAGGTTTTTATTGGTTAACATTACTTCACATTGATCTTCTTTTGTGATATTAACTTGTTAAAGGTCCTCTCTAGGTTCCGGGAAAAAACTGAGTTTATAACATAATATAATAGAACTAAGGTCTACGATCATTATTCTGCAAACTGAATACAATTCGGTTCAGTATATATTTTATAATTTGTTTATAAAGTTTTTTAATACTCTGTGAGCAACAATTGAGCGAATCACTAATCTGATGCTCAAGAAGAAGATTGTACACTCTTTTTTTTAATAACAAATATGAATTTTATAAACAAACAATGGGTTTTCGGCCTTTATTTAAATTATTTTAGATATTAATTGTTTCCTAAGGTATACAAACGTTTCAATTATAAGTTTAATCAATTTTATACCTTTACACGAATATTAAATGGATTTATTAAACCTAATACCTAGTTGACAATCAAAACAAATGGTGTACATTCTTTTTCTTCAGGCTGAAAATGTCTCAAATTAGTAAGTCGGAAGTAAAATAGGTTTTGTAGAGTTTTGATTATAAAAATATTTAAAAGCTTATAAAATTAAAAATACGCTACCAAATTCGATGCGGTTTGCAGCAAAATGATAAGAAACATTAGCTTCGTTGAATAAGGCAATAAAAATATTTTCTTGGAGGGGACCTTTAATACAACTAAACACAGTGTTATCTTTTAGCTATAATCAGAGAAGGACATACCGCAAGTGGTGAACGGCTGCAATGGCTGTACGTGTAAAAGCGCATCAGTAATCACTCACGCTCATTGTTTGTATGGGCGGGGCCTAAAATTACTCATAGGGAATGAATGTGGGGAAAAGAATGTACGTTTAAAAGGGCCTTAATAACTAGGGTTGTGATGTGGCATTAAACGCATGGTGCATGCATGCCACATGCAGTTATTCTTAAATGCATGGTGCATGCATGTCTCATGCACTTATTCTTAAAAGCGGGCTACATTCATGCAATATGCATGCATTTTCTTTTTAACCGCTTGCTGGATATTTTTCTAGATTTATTTATCCAGTCGTAAAATGCAATGCTACTGAGATATAAGTTGTTTGTTTTTTGCCGTTATAGGGGGAAGTCTCCATTTATCGACCACTTAAGAGGTTTCCTTAAAAATTATTATTTTAGTTTAACTCGCCTTTCTACTAATGCATCCATGCAGGGGCGTATCTAGGATTTGGTCAAGGGGGGGAGGGCACTTTTCAAAAAATTTAAAGTTTCTGAAAAAATCTACGGATAATTCCTCAGACTGGTCAGCTATCTGATTATTTTAATTGCTTTGAACGTGCTTACACTGTGTTCCGTCAGAAGCGTCATTTTTTAAATTGCGAAATGGGAGGACGTCATTATGTTCATAAAGAATAAAGAATGGATTTTATCCTATTAATATTAGCATTTTTCTTAAACATTAAAAAAAATTTGAATTTGAGAAGAAATGCATCGTCCTGTACTCTGTAGTTTGCCAAAACACCTTCTTCAACAGTATGTCGAAAATTCATGCTTCACTCCATGACAAGTGGAAGGGCGGCTAAATCTTACCACCTGAAAAAGTTCACAAGAGTTCGTGGTCTATTCAATGAAACTGGTTCTATTCACAAGAAAAGCAAATGATATCAAAACCAAAAAGTACAGAAACAGTGATTCAGGAGGTGAAGAGTTTCTATGAAGAACTCCCTGAGAATCCCCAGTTTCTCAGCAGATTACACGTCAGGTACACTAATGAAAATCCCTGAAATATCAACGGAATAAATGATAAGTATGATGCTAAGGTAATATCTTTGTTGCCATTATTAATTGAATGGATATAATCTTTCATGCATTCCTTGATGATGATGGCAACTTGTCATCAGTTAATGGTGTTTTATATCTCAGATTGCTACAGGACATTATTTGGTGCTAGTTTGCTATGCGATCTGATCATCATTTATTGGTTTGGCATGCGATCTATTCAGAATTTATTAACAAATATAAAAGGTACAAACAGGTATACGAGATACCAAATATATATAGTATTTTATTTTCTTAAATCATTATATACCATTAACATATGCAAAGCCTTATTATGGAAATACTTCAAGAAAATATCATTAAATAAACTACATCCTACTAAATTTATATGAATATAAAGTAAAATAGGCGATTAATATATGTTTTTTTTTACTTTTAATGCATTGTGACAATATCATCTCGTCTATATTGTTTGTTTTGTATCACAGTTACTTAAAAAAGAAAAATATTATCATAATTATTAAAATAAAAATACTAAAGCATTATCAGATCACATTAACCTCACAGATCGCATACCAAACTAGCACCTCTTATTTGGCCCATACTGCACCATTCTGCATCTCGTTCTTCACTTTGGTGAATGCAAGTCTGTGCTCCACCACATTGAACAAATGCAGTTCTAAAATTGTTCAATGAAAAGGTTCGAGGTCGATTCATTAGAAGAAGAACGGAAAATTCCTGGCCAGCACACAATCAATATCACAACCCTGTGGATTTTCCCTTCTTGGCTGCTGCACAAACTCGAGTTTATATATGAAAAAGAATATTCCATTGTGTCTCTTATACAAGCAAAGTGTTTAAAGTTTCGCTGAAAGGTATAACTCTTTGACCTCTAAGAAATTTGAAAGAATGGTTCGAAGTTTGCTTCGTTCTGTCTTCAGGCTGGAGGAGGTCATTTTCAAAAACTTCTGTAGGGCCACAGGAGATGTGGTTCATATGATATAGCCATATATATAGGACAATAAATGTTTAATAATAATACTTTCTTTTCCATCAACGTGGTGTGTCTATAATGACAGGTGATGCGTTAGAAGTGCTTCTAATTTGCAATTTAAAAATGTAGTTTCTGATGGAACACAGTGTGTCATTGGATGAATTGTTTAGTCCATAAGCTGTATATCAAGTCTAATAGACTGATAGTTATTAACTTAATCACAATATTCAATCATTGGCTGCAGCAAAAATAATCAAAACCGTACTGCTACACTGTGTTTCATCAGATAAATAAGTCAAATACCATTATAGATGCATCGCTTTGAAGGAAAAAGGATTTTTATTATTATTCAACATTCATTATCTTATATCGTATGAGGCACATCACCCGAGGTCATACAAAAGTTGTTGAAAATGCATGACCCCCACCGATATGAAGACAGAACGATGCACACTTCAGAACATTCTTGCATACTTTCTTGAGAGTCTTATTGTTATATTTTTGAGCGGAGATTTGAGCACATTGTATAAGAGACTCATTGGGATCTGTTTTTTTTATATATAAACTTATAAACTCGAGTTTGTACAGCAACCCATATGCGGAAGTCCAAAGAGTTGAGATCTGGACTGTGTGCTGACCAGGAATTTTATTTCCGTTCTTCTTCTAATCACTCGACCTCGAAACATTTCCTTAAATTATAGAGCTGCATTTGTACAATGTGGTCTTGCATCCACCAAAGTGAAGAAGTTTCAGGCTGGGCCAAATAATGTGCTGGAGCAATCAGAGTTTTGAAAAACATTAGCATGGTAACAAGTTGCCTTATTCGTTAAGGAATGCTTGAACAATTGGAACCATTTCATTAATAATTGCAACGAAGATCATTAAATTAGCATCATACGTCATACTGGTCTATCATTTGCTTTCCAGATATTTCGAGGATTTCCATTCGTATTTTTTCGATGAGTTTTAAATGGAGGCAAATTAACTTCTAGTCTGTCCAAACGATTCAATTGGCAATGTTGGATGGTTGCTGCATAATCCACTCACAAAACCGCTATTTATGTGGTCGGTCTTCGTTAATGGTCGAACTGAAGTTCATTGATAAAAACAGAAAATAAATGAATGTATGACGATCCTCCACCACGTGGTTTTGGTGTGGATGAAATCTGCTGAAAAACTTTTCTAAGAGAAAAACTAGTGGTTTCTTCAGAGAAACTCTCCACTTCTTGAAAAGCAGTTTGTGTTTTTTTGGTTTTGTTTTCATTTGCTTTTTCTTGTGAATAGAACCAGTTTCATTGAATAGACCACGAACTCTTGTGAACTTTTTCAAGTGGTAAGATTTAGCCACCCTCCCATTTATCATGGGAAAGCATGAATTTTCGGCGTATTGTTGAAGAAGGTGTTTTGGCAAACTACAGAGTACATGACGATGCATTTCTTCTCAAATTCAAAAACATTTTTAAATTGAAGAACAATGCTTATATTAATAGGGTGATAGAAATCCACTCTCTATAGAGAAAATGGCTTATACATAATACGACTTGAAGCAATTAATTTCTCGGATTTCACAATTTAAAAATGGCGATTTTGATAGAATACAGTGTTCAAGCATGTCAAGATCAATTAAAAATAATCAAATAATTGAAATTTCTTCAATTTGGAGGATTAATCCTTATATTTTTTATTAATCAGTAGATTTATTTAAAAAAAAGTTCAGACCTCAAGGGGGGGGGGGGGGGCATCTGCCCCAAATGCCTCCCCCCCCCTCCTTTGTATACGCAACTGCATCCATGACAGAACCAACTAAAAGATAAAATTCAAATCTTTTAAACCATTTTAAGTATTATGTTGTAAGGGCGTTACTCCCACATCTGACTTTTAATAATAAATTATGGTACTATGATTTGACTTTTATTGATCTTATATTTTAGTTAAGTATATATTGAAATTGACTAATGAATTTATGCTATTTGAATATGATATTAATCGATTAAATATTATTTGCAAGAAATGGTTAACTTAAGAATGATATTAATTGGGATAGCTAAATAGATAGGAATGACTAAAGAATATCAGAATAGCAGTTTATTGGGGAACGAGTTTATGAAGGTGACATGATAATAAAAATGTATGAAATGTGAATTATAAATGTTATGAATGTGCAGTATACAAATAAGACCAGGCTCACAGGCCTGGTTTAACTTCTTATAGTGAACTTCCTTGCTTATAATTGCTTGCTATAGCTCATGCTAATTCACTTTTTTCGATTAGATAACTATAACCTTTCAATTCTGATATTCAAGATTATTACAAGTAGGCACCTAGTCTTTATCTGAAAATCCGGTCAGAACAATTAACATAGTTTGATACTAGTAATCTAGTCCTACACTTCACTGTTCATACAGATGCACACATGACATTACTAACATAGGCTGACATTTTATCTTAAACTAGAACTTCAACTCCAATTATCGTAACATTAGAAAATTCATTTAAATTCACCCATTGAGGTTACAGAAAAAATGAGGGGCACGGTACCTTCTCTAAACAATTTCCGCACTCTAGTATATAACTCTCTGATTTATTTTTTATGTCATGTGTGCCATTCAGATGTGGGATATACCTATGTGTTATTAATAATATCTAACGTATAACTTCCTTTCATCCCAGTAGGTCCTATCTCTGTCTGCATCCATCCTGATAAGACAAGTTATAGTGACTGAAGAGAACCCTGTTCCTTTGTAACCCAGTAGGTCCTGCTCCAGTGCTCTATCCCTCTGGATGAGACAGTGTACTGAAGAGAACCCCCATGTTTACCAGAATGAGTTCATTTTGTAAACCTGTTGCATTTGCATAGTTCTAAATTTTAATGTTTAATATATTTTCGGATTTTTTTTTTAAACTTAATTGGATAAATTTCATCATAACATTCTCTTACTACATATGTTCCTATGTATAAATATCACATTACTTTCCAGGTGAAGGTGATAAATAGCAGAATTATTTTAGTGCTCTCAATGTTACACATATCATATTTTAATGTAGCTAGGTATTATTACTTTTTCTAATACTGTGTTTCTAGTGAAGAGCACATTGCCACATGGCACATTCAACAGTCATCAGATAATGCATTTTACCAAATTTATTTATTAATACTTTCTTGTTCCTTTTGTAATTTTTAGTTTAGAAATTTTCAGGTCAAACGGTTCACCTTTCATAGAACCACTGATCTTAAGGTGGTAATATCCACCTTTGATAAAGAAAGAAGAAAGAATTTAGATGTGGAGAGCCAGGAGAGGTGGGGAGGGGTGCATATTTTCTAATAAATATGCATACCTCTCTGCTTCAGCATTTGGCCAAGTATAATAGTATGTCTCATAAACTCACCATTTGTCTCTCCAGCTCTCTCCAAAATTCAACAATTTCTCTCCAAAATGATCAAATTATCATAAATTCTCTCCAAAATAACATTGTAGTATAGGAGAAAGACCAGTCTGCAGAAAGTGTCTCTCCTCCCGCAGAGATTTTAATTTGAGAGACAGTTACTCTCTGACTCTCAGTAGCAGATTCAGAATCTCCCGCAGCTAAATTAATAGTAACATAGGAATTAATTCAAGATCTCCCGCAGAGATCTCAAATTTCTAAAATTCAATCAAAAACTCCCGCAGAGAGTCATTGAAAAATATTCCATATTCTGCAGACTGGGAGAAAAATAGATTAAACTCGCCATTTGCAATTGAAGAGCTCAAAATAACTGTCACAAACTCGCCAGTAAAATGGCGAGTTTGGACATGTTTTATTACTTGGGCATTTGCCAAGTAATAAAGCATGTAATGGCGAGTTTGTGACAGTTATTTTGAGCCCTTCAAATGCAAATGGCGAGTTTTATCTATTTTTCTCCTATGCTACAATGTTATTTTGGAGAGAATTTATGAAAATTTGATCATTTTGGAGAGAATTTGTTGATTTTTGGAGAGAGCTGGAGAGACAAATGGCAAGTTTATGAGACATACTATTTTACTTGGGGCATTTGGGGAAATTATGATGAGGGTGTTGAGCGAGTTTAGAGTGCCATAGCACATGGCCCTACTCTGCTTTTTATACTGATTTGGTAATATTCATACATAATATATATATAATATTATATAAAGATATTTTAATGGAAACTTAGTGCTGATATTAAAGCGATACTGGGGGACCAACAACCTGTAACCTGTTTCGCATTCTCCCCGTATTGTGTTTGTATATGGAACATTTTTCCAAGACTCTCTGCGGGAGTTTTTGATTGAATTTTTAGAAATTGGAGATCTCTGCGGGAGATCTTGAAATAATTCCTATGTTACCATTAATTTAGCTGCGGGAGATTCTGAATCTGCTACTGAGAGTTAGAGAGTAACTGTCTCTCAAATTAAAATCTCTGCGGGAGAAGAGACACATTCTGCGGACTGGAAAGGCACAGCCTTGCGAGGACTGATATGTATGAGAAGCTTTCAGAACTTGGTGTTCCACTCACCATTAGGAACTTATTAGCTCCTGAAGACTTTCACTTGTCAGTTTGTCGTAAAATTGTAAGCATTGCTGCATAATATATAGATGCTAGTCATGCTACTAATAAGTGGCATGAGTTGTAATTGTATGTGTCATTAGATATATATATGTTTCAAATAGAGGGTCAAGAAGATGGTTTTTTTATATTCAACATCTTGACAATGGTTTGGTAGTGTTTCTTGACCCTTTGTTTATGCCTTCATGGGAGGTTGTCAAGATGTTCAGGGGTCCTGCCCTCCCAGTAGATCATTTTGCATCAAAGAGAACCCCCTTGTTTGGCAGGCTTCCCCTCAGAGCTCTACTGGTACCATATAGCCAAATAATAAAGCATGTCCAAACTCTCATTTTAATGGCGAGTTTGTGACTGTTATTTTGAGCCCTTCAATTGCAAATGGCGAGTTTTATCTATTTTTCTCCTATGCTACAATGTTATTTTGGAGAGAATTAATGATAATTTGATCATTTTGGAGAGAGCTGGAGAGACAAATGGTGAGTTTATGAGACATACTAATTTACTTGGCCATATAGTAGATCCTTTTCCTGCTTTGAGTGAATTCCTGCCTTCCCAGTAGATCTCTTTTTGCTTGCCCCTTCAGAAATGATGTGGCTGAGCATCAAATCATCGAAGAGAACCCCTTCGTTTGGCAGGTTTTCCTCAGAGCTCTACTGGTTTTTCTGTTCTGATTTAACTTTTAAATTTAATGTTTTTTGTCATGTTAATAAATACTTGATGTATTTAAATCTACTCTACGTTACAAACTGCAGTTGCAGATAGTATTTTTCCTTTTTTTCAGTTTCTAGTTTTACCTTGTACTAGGTACTTGATTTTGTTAATATTTCATTCTTTTATTTTGTATGTTCTGTTCTAAGTAGCTAGTTGTTTCAATTTTCTGTTTTATAATCTGATAGGGTTCAGGCTGGATGGCTGGAGACCCTTCTCTTTGCCGCAAGTCTTAAGGATAGTCAGTATCCCCCAATAGAAGAAGTTTGTCCCTTAAGCCCTCCCAGTAGTTCCCATTCCAAATCTTTGCTGAGTTTATATCACTATCAGTGGGGATTGGGGTGGGTACTGAAGAGAACACCTGGCAGATTGTCCCTGGTAATATGTAAATATTGTAATAAGAATTTGGTTTTAAAACTATCTATGGAGGTTTACGTAGAGGACAAGTTATGCCAGTCTGCAAAGTGTGTCAAATCTGTCACCAAGATTTCATATTTCAGGACAATTAGTCTCCAAAAATTTCAAATTTGTCTCCAAAATGACCAAATTTCTTCAAAATGTCTCCAATAATAACATGTAAACAAAAAAATTAATTAGAAAATAGTCCCCAAGATCTTGTTTTGATGAATTTTCCCTCAATATTGTCTCCAAAGATCATTAGCGACATGGACGCGCTTTGCAGACTGGAAGTTGTGCAAATTTTAAAAACTTTATAATTATTTGTAAATATTTTAGTTTTGATGTATGTAGGATTTGTTTCAAGTTTTAGCTTAAGATTTGATCATACTATTATAAATAAAGAATAATTTAATAATGATTTTATTTTTGAGACCAGAGCTGATACAAAAGCTTCTCTGGAAATTTTAGCTTGAACTTGTTTGGTTCAATGATTTCACTGCAGATGGGCGTCTTGAAAAATTGCTCTTGCTTTAAATTCATTCAGAATTTATGAGCATGAGCTGCTAACCATAGACTAGTTAGGTACTAGGTGCCTAACTGAAGAATCAATACCTAGCCTCAATTAAAAATTAGGTAGTAGGTTAATTTTATAGTCTGACTCACTGGCAAGAGGACGTAGTTTGTTTTGCTGTGACCTAGTTTGTTGAACTGAGTAAATTATATATTAATAATCATGGGTTTGCCTAAAACTCTGGTAAAATATAAGCAACCTCAACACCAGAGTGTTAGACCAAAAAATGGAGGTGAAGAGGAAGAGAATAGTAGTGGGCTGCCAGGGCTGGGTAAGACTTATAAGCTGGGAGATATGGATAGAGAAGAAAGATCCAGGCAGGGTGCTGGAAAGAAGAATGAATCTTCTGGAAAGTGTTTTAAGAGTGCTGGTGATTTTGATAAGGGATTACAGTGTGATGAATGTCTTCTGTGGTATCATGCAAGTTGTGAAGGAGGCATCAAGGATAGTAATTACAGTATTTTAGTGCAGATGTATGATTTTGACTGGTACTGCAGTAGGTGTAAAACTGTAAAAGAATAATGAAAGAGAGGAAAACTGAAATCCAACAACTTCATGAAGAAAATCAAAAATTAAAAGAGGAAAACATTTTGCTGAAAGAAAGGTTAGCTCTGCTGGAACAGAGTGTAGATCAAATCAAAACTTAAGTTAAAGATGAAGTGACTAGGGAGGAGAATGTTACTGTTGAAAAATTCTTTGAACTTGTGAATGAAAAAGAAGAAAAGAAAAAGAGGGAGAATAATCTCATTGTATATAATGTGTCAAAATCTACAAGAGCTAATAGGAAAGAAAGAGAAGATGATTTCCATTTCTGTGGTAAAAGATCTTTCACCCACCCTGGAATCTTTGGTAAAAAATGTAGTATCTGCCCCTTTAAGCTCAAAATCAGCCTAACTATTTGATGGCGTGCGCTAGAAGCTCCCTATTGTGTGGCTGAGATGATATATTCATCGCAGACGTGCGACTTTTCACATAACTTTCACTTCATGACTGCTGCACAAACTTGAGTTTATATATGAAAAAGAATATTCCACTGTGTCTCTTATACAAAGTGTTTGAAGTTTTGCTGAAAGGTATAACCCGGAAATCCCTAAGAAATTTGAAAGAATGTTTCGAAGTTTGCTTTGTTCTGTCTTCTGGCTGGAGGAGGTCATTTTCAACAACTTCTGTAGGGCCACAGGAGATGTGGTTCATATGATATAGCCATATATATAGGACAATAAATATTTAATAATAATACTTTCTTTTCCATCAGCATGGTGTATCTATGATGACAATTGATGCATTAGAAGTGCTTCTAATTCGCAATTTAAAAATGTCATTTCTGATGGAACACAGTGTGTCGTTGGATGTATTGTATAGTCCATAAGCTTTATATCATGTCTAATAGACTGATAGTTATTAACTTAATCACAATATTTAATCATTGACTGCAGCAAAAATAATCAAAACCATACTGCTACACTGTGTTTTATCAGATAACGTAATTTTTTAATTGCGAATTAGAAGCACTTAAAAATAAGTCAAATACCATTATAGATGTATCACTTTGACGGAAAAGATAGGATTTTTATTTTTATTGAACATCTCCTGTGGGCTGAGGTCCTTCAAAAGTTGTTGAAAATGCTTCAGAACATTCCTGCATACTTTCTTGAGTCTTTTTGTTATATTTTTGAGCGGAGATTTTGATTATAAGAGTCTCATTGGGATCTGTTTTTTTTTATATATAAACTTATAAACTCGAGTTTGTGCAGCAACCCATATGCGAAAGTCCAAAGAGTTGAAATCTGGACTGTGTGCTGACCAGGAATTTTAATTCCGTACTTCTGCTAATCACTCGACCTCGAAACTTTTCCTTAAATTATAGAGCTGCATTTGTGCAATGTGGTCTTGCATCCACCAAAGTGAAGAAGTTGCAGGCTGGGCCAAATAATGTGCTGGAGCAATCAGAGTTTTGAAAAACATTAGCATGGTAACAAGTTGCCTTATTCGTTAAGGAATGCTTGAACAATTGGAACCATTCCATTAATAATTGCAACAAAGATCATTACCTTAGCATCATACGTCATACTGGCCTATCATTTGCTTTCCAGGTATTTAGAGGATTTCCATTCATATTTTTTCGATGTGTTTTTGATGGAGGCAAATTAACTTCTCGTCTGTCCAAACAATTCAATTTGCAATGTTGGATGGTTGCTGCGTAATCCACTCACAAAACCGCTATTTATGTGGTTTTCGTTAATGGTCGAACTGAAGTTTCTTGATAAAAACGGAAACTAAATGAATGTATGACAATCCTCCACCACGTGGTTTTGGTGTGGATGAAATCTGCTGAAAAGTTTTTCTAAGAGAAAAACTAGTGGTTTCTTCAAAGAAACTCTCCACTTCCTGAATAGCAGTTTGTGTTTTTTTGGTTTTGTTTTCATTTGCTTTTTCTTGTGAATAGAACCAGTTTCATTGAATAGACCACAAACTCTTGTGAACTTTTTCAAGTGGTAAGATTTAGCCACCCTTCCATTTATCATGGGAAAGCATGAATTTTTGGCGTACTGTTGAAGGAGTAGGTGTTTTGGTAAACTACAGAGTACAGGAAGATGCATTTCTTCTCAAATTTAAAAACATTTTAAAATTGAAGAACAATGCTAATATTAATAGGGTGATAGAAATCCACTCTCTATAGACAAAATGGCTTATACAAAATACGACTTGAAGCAATTTAATTTCTCCCATTTCACCATTTAAAGATGACGATTTTGATAGAATACAGTGTTCAAGCATGTCAAAAGCAATTAAAAATAATCAAATAATTTACATATCTTCAATTTGGAGGATTAATCCATTAACTTTTTTAATCCGTAGATTTATTTTTTAAAAGTTCAGACCTCAAGGGGGGCATCTGCCCCGAATGCCTCCCCTTTTTATACGCGCCTGCACTATAAGCATCATTTCCTGTTACAATGTTATTCGTTTAGTATAAATTAATCTACATTGAATCAAATATTTTATCTGGAAAACTCCAATTATCGACATCTTGAAACCGGTTCTAGGAATTTTGCCTGGGGGAATATTGCCCGGCGGAATTTTGCCAGGCCGATATTTGCCCGGCGGAATTTTCCCCGTGGAATATATTTTTAGCTGTAAATTGTAAATTAAAAGTTTAAAATGCGAGATGCAATTTACATAAATATAAAATGTTTCAATTTAACTGTATCATATTGTACAATGACAAGTTTTATTTAGCATGGAAATTAAAAAAATAAATTTACTTAAGATAATTACTGAACATCGTACATACATAATATACATATATTCTAACATTCTTGTAGAATTCAATTATCAAACAATAATTCAACATTTTCAATAATTTAAGAAACAAACTATATATTCATTACAATTTAACAGTTATTATGAATGGTATTATGCGACTAGAAAAAGTAAGATAAAGATTCATTAATTGTAATCAGTTGATTCCTGAAGTTTTCTCTATTACATCTATTGTCTTATCCCTTTCACAATGGCGTAGATAATATTAAGTTCACGTGGAAAAGATATCATTATTTAAAATCCTATTAATACTTAATGAAAGATCGAAAACTATGGAATCGTCAGTGAAATCATTGAATTTATTAATGAACATATAGACAAAGTACTGTACAGGTGAAAAAAGCTGAAGTTAATTACAAACAATAGTTAAGAATACTAAATTACACTATTTTAAATATAAAGCAAACCATATAGTATCATTTTAAACTAAACTTTTGTCAAAATATATAACAGTCCAATTTATTAGATGCTCTGTAATTATTTTAAGTATAATTATATTTATTTTATTTTCAATTTTGTGGTTATTTTTAATTGGTTAAATAAAATTTGTTATAGCTAATACAATATGTTAAAGTTACATTAAAACGTTTTTTATTTGTGTAGCTAAGTTGAATCTCACATTTTTAACCTTTAATTTACAATTTACCAATATAAAGCTTTAAATATATAATCCACGGGGAAAATTCCGCCTGGCAAAATTCCGCCAGCCAATATTCCGCCTGGCAAAATTCCTGTCACCGCTGAAACCAAATATCGTCATACACGTTATTACTCTTTTATCGTCATGTGTCGATAAATAGGTAAGCGCACTATAATATCGTCCACAGAATAAAATTTTCATTAAACAGCTTTCAGGTTGGGGGAAATCAGGTAGATGAGGGAAATTAGGTCGAATGGGAAAATATGGGAGAAAATCAGGTAGCTAGAATGGGGGAAAATATTGCATGATGAAAGATAAAGAAAAGTAGAATGAGGGAAAATGATAGAATGGGGTAAAATCTGGTAGAATAAGAGAAAATGATATTTAATGGGGAAAAGCTGGCAGAATGGGGGAAAAGCTGGCAGAATGGGGGAAAAGCTGGCAGAATGGGGGAAAAGCTGGCAGAATGGGGGGAAAATGGTAGAATGTGGAAAATCAGGTAAAAGGGGGAAAATTCTGGTAGAATGAGGGAAAAGCTGGCAGAATGGGGGAAAATCAGTAAATATAGGAGGAAAATCAACTAGAATGGGGAAAATCTGTTTAAATTGGAAAAAATCAAGTAAAATGGGGAAAATCAGGGAGAATGGGGGGAAAATCTGGTAGAATGGGGGAAAAGCTGGCAGAATGGGGGAAACAGCTGATATAATTGGGAAAATTTGATCATTTGAGATTGTTGGAGAGCTGGAGAGTTTATGAGCCATATCGTACTTGGTAGTTGGGTATCCACTAGTTTGTTGTACCACAAACAGCAAAGTAAAATAATATGGCTCATAAACTCTCCATTTGTCTCTCCTGCTCTGAGCTCTCTTCTAAAATAACCTAATTTCTATCCAAATTGATCAAATTATCATAAATTCATTCCAAAATAAATAAATTGAATAATATTGTAGCATAGGAGAAAAATATATATTTCTTGCCAATTGCCATATGCAATTGAAGGGCTCAAAATAACTGTGACAACTTACCATTAAAATGGTGAGTTTGGACATGCTATGATGCTTTATTACCTGTCCCCTGGGCACACACCATGATTGTTTAATGATCTGACATGTGGGTTAGTGATGATATATCTGAAATAAACTGCAAATGTACCTTTCCAGATCCCCTCTTAACCTAACCTATCATAAAGTTAATTGTGCTATATTTCGAAAACCAATTTAAGACGTTTTTCATGAATACCATTTGTTGTGCAAATGCTTCGTTTTCGAGATATAGCGCAATTAATTTTCCGATAGGTTAGGTTAAGTTAGTTTGGAGGTATGGAAAGATACATTAACATCACAAATAAGTATATCGGGGGGCGTGCCACCCCCCGAACCCCCCTGCTAGGTCATTAAACAAGCATGTGTGCAGTTCAACAAATTAGCAGATACAGTGAACTACATTAACAGTTTCATGACAGTGACGACACCAAGATTTCCTGTCAAAAAAATCTAAAAGGCAGAAAGCCTTGTGTTTTCTTTAAACTTAATGTTATTTCTACCAAAAACTTAATTGTGCTATATCTCGAAAACGAAGCATTTGCTGATTTGCACAACAAATGGTATTCTTCAAAAAAAAGTCTTTAAATGGCTCCTTTAACCTGTATTAAGTGTCAAAATATCAAAAATCATTGGGGGACCTAAAGCACAAATCTACCAAATTAAATATCTGGAGACTGAGCATATAAGCATGTTAATAATAATAATATACAGTCTTTCATTGTTTGTGACTGTGATGAAAAAGTTTAAAGTCGTGCATTTACAAAATGTTTTAAAATTCATCCATAGCTTAACTCTCACTCATTATAGGGGAGTAAGTAATAGATACTTGATTTCTATAATTATTGTTCTACATTTACCAAACTGCAATTTTATGCTCTATAAAATTTTTTTTGTTAGAAGGGTACTAAGTTCCAAGTTACTGGTTGGTTCTACAATTTCGGACACATCAGAAAAGAAAATATTATAATTATTATTCAACTTCTATTCTAATTGGTATCATGGATACCAATTGAAATAAAAGTTAAATAATGATTATTATATAAAGATTTTTACGTGTTCGAAAATATGGAACCGTGCGATAACACGGAACTTACCCTAAAGTGGGACCTGTTGAATTTCTGAACCAATTGCTACTAATAACCTCATCTGGATTATAATTTTGATGTTATTTTAGTTACCGAAAAATAATCACAGAAAATTGTCTCAGTTTTCTATGTCTACGAACGGTTCTTATTTCAAATCATGACTCAAAGTAAGGACCACTTTTACTAAAGTGAGTTGTACTCAAAGCGAGGCCTGTCTGTATTGATTAGTTATACAAATGGACATGATACCTACTCGGATTGACTGAATATTTAATAACACGATAAATTAAGACTACTAGTTTTACTTTATTGATCTATTAGATATTTTAATTAACATAATTGGGTATTTTATTATTTTAACACCATCAAGTCCAGGACAGAAATAGTTATTAAAACCTAGAATTATTTTAATTTTATAAATTCTCTTGTCTTTAGTGGACATATAGCTATGCTCTTTAATTAAGAAAAATTTTAATCATCAAAAAATATCTATACTTACCTATGAAAGGAATTTAGAAAAGAAGTTTTAGTAGAATAATAGTAAGGGAATAAAACTCCAGGATATGTAATTATTTATTACATAAATAATTACAACATATTTACTTTTTTCTTTTTTCTTCTATTGCCAGTATATTCTTTAAGGGTATCATTTACTGTGACTTCCATATGCACGAATAATTCAATTCTAGAAGGAAATTTACTGCCGCATGTTTGACAGATGCTTTCAGTGGCATTTTCATCAATAGCTTCTTCAGCTTTGTTACCTTTAAGCTTTCGCTTCTCTTTTATTTTTGTTGTATTCACTGAAGTAGCTCCTTCCTCTTTATTTTCTTCTAATTTAATATCTTCTACCATGTTACTCAGAAGATTTTCATCACTCAATTCTTCAGATTTAATATCACATTCCTTTTTCTCAGATTCCTCAACATGAAAGCCCGCTTTTTTATTCTTACGTTGCTTCTTGCTAAGCTTTTCTTTCTTGGGGGCTGCAATTTCTTCCATTGGATCATCTGGGAAGAAATTAATATTCATATCAGAAGAAGAATGGCTCCTAAGTATGTAGTAAAAGCTATAAATTAAAATATGAATATCTTCTTATATTTAGTGGAAAAATACTGCCTATAAATTAAGAAAAAATACAATAGATTGATCAAAAACATGTATTTTGAAGTTCAAACATTTATCAGTTATCTCGAACCATAATTAAAATAAAAAATGACCAATTTTAAAGGATTTGAAGACAATTTGCCAATATTGTTAGCTATAGCTAGCTATCCAAAAAATATTTTTTGAAGATGTTCTGATTGAAACTTACCTAGTAGCTATGCAACAGCCGTAGAAAAAAAAATTATTTAACTAGTTAGTTTGTTGCAACAATCAAGCAGAATTGATAATTCTGAAGAGCTGCTATAATAAATATTCAATTATAATTTTTGTTTGAAAAACTATATTAAAGACTCACCCTCTAAATTGTGTTCTTTAAGAAACATTTGCACACGCGTCCTGTGATTCTTAGATTTTAAGTGAGACTCCAAACCAAAGATGCTATTGAAAACTTTTATACATATTTCACAGGCTAGAGGATCTATTTCTTCTTCCTCCTGAAATTAAAATATATTTCATTCATGACACAATAGTTATAGTTAGTGAGAACATTTTTTGTTCTGGTATTACCATATAACTTGGAAACTGATCATGCTTATCAATAAATATATAATTTCAAATGCTAGTAATGGAAAGTTTTCTTTTGACGAGAGCCTTGGTAAAAGAAATGGAAGTTTCTAAGGTGTTAATCATTATTTGATGGTCGAAAATAATGAACAACAGTAATAGCTGCACTTACACAATCTGTATTATTAGCACTTGTAGATTTGGAGTTATCACCCGATCCTTGACTGCGTTCATCATTGGAGTATCGAGAGGAATAGTGTCTTCTCTCAAATTCCTGAAAAGAAAACAATATTTCTATAGTTAATACTAGGTTCAGTTTTGAAATGTATTTTTGATTCTGCACTGTAATTATGATATTAAGGTGAATCCACATCTCCATTGTAAAGTCATAATTCATGATTGCTTACTTCTAGTTTTTGAAGGTATTCTTCTCTCATCTTTTTTATATTTTCATCCTTCATATCTCTCTCTAACAATTCTCTGCGCATCTCAGCATTCTTAGCCTTTTGTTCTTCATTCTTTTTCTGTGCCTCAACTTTTTTCTGTTCAAACAACTCCAATCGTTTCTTCCAACGAGGATCACTTTTGCGACAATTGAGAGCGAGTTGCCTGATACTTTCATAAAGTTTCTTACGCTCTTTGTCATTCTTTTTCTCTTCCTCAACTTTTTTCTGCTCAAGCAACTCCAATCGTTTCTTCCAACGAGGATCTCTTTTGCGACAATAGAGAGCGAGTTGCCTGATGCTTTCATTAAATTTCTTACGCTCTTTGTCCCTGAACTTTTTATTCTCTCTCATTATTTGTTCTTCCATCCATCTATTCCTTGCTTCCCTAATATTGATCTTGTCACACCAAGCAAATGATATTGATGTACAATAACATGTCCAATAGCCATAAAAATCAGCAACTTCATCCAGATCAGAAGTTGCATGACCAAACAGCGGCACATTCTCATTCTTAGCGTATTCACAGTCTTTGCTGTAGAGGTCAAAGAAGAATCTTCTGTAGGTTGAATAGAAGCCATTAGTGGCATCAGTGTAGCCACCAGGGAAACAAGAGGTGGAGAAATATTTGAAAGGATCAGGTATTGTTGAAGAGGCTCCTCCAGCTTCACCTGTTTTAGAGACTCCTCCAGCTTCACCTGTTTCAGAGAAACAAATTATTGAATTAACTAGCTATCAAAGAAATATGTTACATATCTATCCTCTCTTTACTTATGTATTTCAAATTGAACATTTCTGTGACATCTACGCATCTAGGTATATTACAATATTTGAATGAATCAGAAATCCAAAAGTACATTAAAATAAGTAGAAATAATTGTATCTAATGGCATAGAGAAGTTATGAATTTTGGTCAGTTTCACAGATTCAGTCTTATATGAGAAAAGAATAATAATCAAACTTAAATCATTATAATATTGTTCTTCTTATATGACCGAAGATGTGAAACTGACCAACATTTGTTACTTACCCGAAAATTACTTACCTCCACCTTTGATTATACTTTTACGGTTCCTATCATAGAAAGCTCTCTCCTGCGGATCTGAGAGAGTTGCGTAAGCACCCTGAAGCTCTTTGAACTCTTCAGCAGCTTGCGTCTCACGACCAATGTTCTTATCTGTAAATAAAAGACATTTCACATTTGATTAGATGACCTTGTGAATAGAAAATTATCTTAACCACTCTGGAAAATAGATTTATTCTGTCTTTTCTTATGAATTGATTAGGGTCAATTTGGTCAAACAAATTATAGCTTTTGTCAAAGCAAATTATACAAATTGTCCTCAAAATAAAATCTTGGAGACAGATTTGCCATACTTTGCAGACTGGTTAACAATTTTTTTTAGTGTATTTTATTTTTTAGTATATGAAATAGATGAATTTTTTAGTTGCCTTTTAATTTTATGCAACTTTTCTCAAGAATGACTGGAAAAAAAGTCTGAAAAGTATAGCAATCTTTGAAGACAAATTGTTCTCAGAATAAAATCTTGGAGACAGATTTGCCATACTTTGCAGATTGGTTAGCAATTTGCCTACTTATCAGTTTTAGTGATAGACGAAGAGTTGAAAGAGAAGGAATTATATGAATAATATAAATTACCTGGATGAAGCCTAAGAGCAGATTTACGATACGCTTTTTTTATTTCATCTTCATCAGCCTCCAAAGGAACACCTAACACTTGATAATAGCAACGCATAGTTGCAAATAAATTAAAAATAAAATGATCTCATAAACCTGAAAAAAATCAATGAAAATATCAAATGAGTAGGCATAAGCCCAGTCTGCAAAAGATGCATGAAGTTTATCCGGCAATCATTGAGGCCTTGAAAGCAGTCTCCTGAATTATCGGCATCTGGCGACAATTTTCTAATTAGGTAATTCCTATGTTCACATATAATTATCGGAGATTATTTTTAAAATTTTGGAGAGAAATTTGAAAACCTTTGGAAAGAAATTGCCCCAAGTCATATAGTATGGCCAGACTGCAGTAGCTGGTAAATTTTTCTGCAAAAAATTCTTTATTTTGAATTCTGTTCTGAGTAAAATACATATAAATATAGGAGGAAATCAAGGTTTATTCGCACAAAAAATGTTAAAAATGTCCCATGTTCTGCAGGCTGGTAGTAACTAGTATGGCTCTTAAACTCTCCAAAGTCTCCATTTGTCTCTCCAAAAGAAACCAAATTTCTCTCCAATATAACATTGGGAGAAAGTATTAAAGAACTGGTTAAATTCTGGTCAGTTATGTTTACTAGCTTCATTTCTGGCCCTTTAACTTTATTTGGTTAAATTATTAAATATTTGAACAATAATTGGTATAAGAATATAATTTTGGAATCACAGATACCACTTTACACAATTTGAGCATAAGTTTTTTCCATCTTTTTAATACTCGTTCTTCACAACTTCAAAATGGATCACGTTTTTTGTCAATTCTTTCAATTAATAAAATATGCAAAATTAATTTATAATCATTAATATTATCATTTAAAAGGTTGTAGCTATATAAAAAAAATACTAAAGCAAATATTTTTTAAAACTAAAAAAAAGTTTTTTGGTCCGTTACCTTTCCTAGCTTAATTTCTGGTCCGTTATCTTTCTCAGCTTAATCTGTTATCTTTACCAGCTTCATTTTTGGTCCGTTATTTTAACCAGCTTCATTTCTGGTCTGTTAACTTAACTAACATTGTAGCATAGGACAAAATTAGATATTTCTTGCCATTTGCACTTGAAGGGCTCAAAATATGCTTTTTTACTTACCTGGACTGGGCCCCGGTCCAGGTAATGAAGCATATTTTGAGCCCGGTCACCGGGGCCTAATTAGTAACTGCCCAGTCTGAAGAATATGGAACTTTTTTAACATTTTCTATTATTAAGGAACATTCCTTAATTTCCTCCTATATTTCCAGACTGCTGGAACTGGTAAACTGTTCTCCAAGGAATCTTCCATTTTAGCTTCTGTTCTCAGTAATATACATGCAAATTTAGGAGGATAGTAGGGATTGTTCACACAGAAAATGATAAAAATGCCCCATATTCTGCAGACTGGCTATATTTACATGTATTTTACTGAGAACAGAAGCCAAAATAGAGGATTTTTGGAGAACAGTTTACCAGTTCCTACAGTCTAGGTAACTGCAAGTGTTAAGCTTCTGCGCTGCACTGGATTGATAATAATAATACAATTATCATTAATTTAGTAGGGGTTTAACATCTGCTTCGGAACCAAAGGCCATATTGCTGAGGTCAAAAGGAAATTAAAAACAAGGGACTAGAAGAAGCAGTCAGAAAAAGGAAAGTGGCTCCATGAACAAAGTCACTTACCACTGTCAGTGAGTCAGTGGCAAAGCTCATGGATGCAGAAAAGCTACTTCATGACTGTCAATGCAGTCACCTACCAAGGAATGTGATGAAACGGAACACCCAGTCTGAAAAATGAGACTCTTCTCCCTCAGAGATTTTAATTTAAGACAGTAACTCTCTGACTCTCAGCAGCAGATTCAGAATCTCCCGCAGATAAATTAATGGTAACAGGAATTAATTCAAAATCTACGGCAGCTAAATTAATGGTAACATAAGAATCAATTCATGATCTCCCGCAGAGATCTCTAATTTCTAAATTTTCAATCAAAAACTCCCACAGAGTCTTTGAAAAATGTTCCATATTCTGCAGACTGCTAAGACTGGTGGGACACCATAGTGGAAAACTCAAATTCTGACAGAGTTGCTCATCCAAGTAATATATTATATAGCATGTCCAAACTTGCCATTTTAATGGCGAGTTTGTGACAGTTATTTTGAGGCCTTCAATTGCAAATGGCGAGAAATATCTTATTTTCTCCTCACTCCCCGATCTGTGTTTAATGGTAAATTTCAACAACATGTCAGTAGAATTTTTCCCCTCTGAAAAGAATTTCAGCATAATCTGTGGATATTTAGCTATTTATTCCTAATATCCTATTTTCGGTGGCCAAATGGTGAAAATGTTGGTGGATCACCAGTCTGCACTCCTCAGAATGTGTCTCTTCTCAGATCTCCCGCAGAGATATTAATTTGAGAGTTACTCTCGGACTCAGACTCTCAGCAGGCAGATTGTATTTAGTGGTAAATTCTAATGATATGTCGGCAGATATTCAACTTCTTTAATAAAAAAATTCTGGCAATGTTGGAGGATATTTAGCTATTAATTCCTACATTAGCATTAATTTTTGGAGGAGAAATTGGAAAAATGTTGGAGGACTAGACAAATTGATGAAAAACCAGCCTGCAGAATATGGGAGATATTTGGGTTATTCCCTTTCGAACAATTTTTAATTAATTCCTATATATACTTCAATTTTGCTACAAACATTTCTGAATTAATCCCTATATCACTATGAACAGAGATGCAGAATTGTATCTCTACAATTCTATGAACACTTTACCAGTTTCTGCAGACTGGATCAAAATGTTGGCAGCTATTTCTCAAATTTTTGAAAAAGTCAGAGGAGTTCAGTGCCCACAGTCTGAAAAGAACTTAAAGACCCAGGATTTTTTGCAGGAATTGGGATTTGGGCACAGCAAATAACATGGGAACATAGGAATTAAATAGGCGATGGGCGCAGTATTAATCCACAAATCCTACTGTACTTTTCAGACTGTTTCAGTGCACCAAATACAAACTGGCTCAGCAGCAGATTCAGATCTCCCGGAGTCCCACAGCTAAGTTAATGGTAACGCATAGAAATTAATTCAAAATCTCCCGTAGCTAAATTAATTGTAACAAAGGAATTAATTCATTTTCTCCCGCAGAGATCCCCAATTTCTAAAATTCAATAAAAAACTCCCGCAGTCTTGAAAGTCTGGGTGGATATGCAAAATGATTGGAAATTATTGGTGGATTTTTCAGCTTTTTGAAAATGTCAGTGGGATTTTATGCACTAAATACAGACTGGTTTTCTCCTATGTTACAATTTTATTTTGGAGAGAATTTATGATAATTTGATCATTTTATCATACTATTTTATTTGGTTACTCATGAATACTCAACTGCGGGCTGTCGGGACACATGCACCGGTGGCTGCACTCATGGATGGAAGAGGAAAATGAAGAGGTTGAGGTGATAGTAAATGAAGCCTACAAGCCTACTGCTCCCAGCTGCTGGAAAGTTAGAATTTCAAGGTAAAGGTGTTTCTTCGTAGATTCCCTTTTCAGCGGGTCCGTCCTCCAGTTCAGTATTTTTTCTTTAGGCTTATACCTCTGCCATTACGAGAAAAACAACTCACTTTTAATACAAATTTATTTTCTTTTCAACACTTGAGCACTATCACTTAGCTTATTTTCTTAATGCTAGACACTTATCTAAGTTTCTCAGCACTTAACAACTTATCACTAGCACTTCACTATACACCAACACCCTCACTCCACAACACTATCCTCCTCTCTCTCCCTTTTTCTCCACATCCAGTAGAGTACCCTCCTTCTTTTTCTCCCTCCAACATCTCCAAACAGAAATCCTCCAACAACCTCATCCACATCCTCCTTTCTCGGTCCTGTCTTGCAGTTCAACTGCCTCATTCCTTATATCCTACAGCACCCCACACTCAAGCAAAAAGTGCTCGTCACCCTCTCTCTCCGCTCCACACAATCTGCACTCCACACTCTTCTCACCTCAAACTCCTTGTCCTCGCTCCAAACCACACTCTAGACTCTGTACCTCCTTCATAATCCTCCTCCTTCATCTCCCTCTTAAACCTCCTGTAGACTCAAACTGCTCTTTCCCTTTATCTCCTCCATCCACTTACAATGCACCTTATCAGCCACTCTCCTCTTCACCACATCCTTCGTCATCGTTTTCAGTTCCTCCTCAACACCTGCCCAATTCATACACTTCCTTGTCTCTTTCACCCATTCACTTCCCCTTCCTTTAGCTACTCTCATCACTCTCCTCAGCCTCTCATTATCTCCCTGTACTACTCTCCCTGGCCACTCTGCTCCTCACTGTACTAATTCCCACATCTCCCCTCATCCCAGCCACCACCACACCTCTGCTCGCTCCCAACATCCTCCTCATTGCAGCATTCTCTTGCCTCTGGATACTATCCATCTCTGTCACCCTCAGTCCAACCACCTCTGCACCATACAACACCCTCAGCAGAACCACTCCCTTCCAATAACTCTTCCCTACCAGCACTTAATGGCAGCTCTTCTCGATCACCGAATATGTCAAGTTGCTCATCAATTTAGCTCTATTAACCATGTTTTTCCTGTGCCATTCAAACATATTCCTCCTATTCATAATCTTCACTCCAAGGTACCTAATTTCTTCAACCACTTCTATCCCTCTGATCTCCCCCACCTCACCTCTCACGATGTACAATAAGCACTGACTCTTCTCAGTAGTCACCTCCAGGCCAAAACCTCTTGCCAATCTCCTCAGCTCCTCTATTCCCTCCTCCACCTCCACCACACTTCTACACACCAGCAACCCATTATCTGCATAAAACAAACTTCTCACCCTCACCTCCTCCACCAATCTTCCTTCTCAAAGCTTCTATCATTTTGAAAGTCATCAGTTCGAACAGGACAGTTGATGCTGTACACCCCCTGTCGGATCCCACTCTGCACCTCCATCTCCAAATCCTCCCCTCCTCCAAACTCCACTCTGGTACTATCATTGCAGTACACCCTCTTAAACAAATCTATCAATCTTCCATCAATCCTATACTCCGTCAGCACCTCCAACACTGCCTCTCTCTTAATTGAATCATATGCTTTCCTGAATTCAATTACCACCAGCACCAGCTCCTCTGTCCTTCTGTATGTCTCAAGCACGCACTCCTGCAGTACAAATAAGTTGTCCACTATCATGCCTCCATCTGTAAACCCCACCTGCTCATCTCTTCTCATTCCATTCTTACCAATCTGTTCTTCAATTCGGTCCCTCAATATTGCCATCAAAATTTTATAGGATTTGTCGGTCGTTGCAATCGGTCTGAGGTCCGCCACCATTTGTTTTCTCTTTTTTCTTATCATTACAGTCCTCGATCTCTTCCAGTTGTCCAGTATCTCCCCTGTCTACAGCACTCCTAAAACTGCCTTCCACTCCCTCCAAAAACACCTCACTCTTCCCTAATATTTTGTACATTTCTGGTTTCATTCCATCTCCTCCTCCTGCTTTCCTATTTTTCAACTTTCCTATGATTCTTCCTATCTCCTCCTTGTTTATTTCCACATCCAACACTTTCATATGTCTATAGGGATTCAACACAATTCTCGGCAAAATAGGTCCCTCATGCCTTAGCTCTACTCTCTCCTGTCTCCTTCTCAGTTCCAAATCCTCCTCATATATCTCCCTGGCTTCCTCAGTCCACACTTCCACCATTCTGTTTGGGTGCATTTTGTAAATGCCCTGCCAAAAATTTCTCACCCCCTCCCTCACCTTCCAGTCTTCTGCCTTCCAAGTCATATATTTTCAGTTCCTCTCTTCTATTTTCTTTCCCTCTCAGTTTGTTGATCCTTTCCCACAGATCTCTTCCTCTATTGCTTCCTTTTATTTCTTCAGCCAGTCTCTCCTCATGTTGTCTCATCTCTCCCACTATCAACTGTGTCACTCTCTCCTTTTGCCCCACATATCTCCTCCACGCTTCCTTCTTTCCCTCCACCCCTTCCAGTTCCTATTTTCCTTTTTCAGCTTTCTTGATTTTTTTCCTTATCATATCATTCATCCATGGCTGCTCAATCTTCCCATTCTTCTCAACTCTTCTCCTATACTTTGCCCTCAGCATTCTTTCTGCTACACTCCTCATAACGCCATTCATTGCTTCCATGCTCATCTCTCTCATCCCCAATAACTCCTCCTCAATTCCAACTTTAAAACTTTCACTCCTTTCTTCAGTGAACGAACTTGTAATAGTTTGCTTCATGCCAATGATCAGTTTCCTGTCCCTCCTCCTTCACACCTATCCTAAAATAAGTGTCCACCACACAATGGTCTGAGAACTCCACCACCTCCCTGCCTTCTTCCACATTCATTTCTACAAATCTCCCATACAGTATCTCTTTTGTCATTACTAGGTCAACTTTACTTCTCTGCTCTCCTCTCTCCCAGGTGTAAGTCCCCTCACATTTCTCATCACAGTCCAACAAAATCAAGTCACATCTCTCCAAAAAGTTATTTAAAAAACCTCCCATTTCTATTCTCTTCCTGGTAACCTAAGTACCCCAGATGGCCATTTAAGTCACCAAGCAACAGAACACCCTCCCCATCCCCAACTATTGTTTCACACTCCCAATGATTCCCCTATTAAATACCTCAACCTCTAGCTCATTACCCGTCCTCAAATAAACCAACACCACTATAGTTCTAAGCTTATCCAAGTCTGCAAAGCATGCACAATCAGTCTCCAGATATTTAATTTTTAGGGCAATTTCTCTCCAAAGATTTTCAAATTTCTCTCCAAAATGACCAAAAATCTCAAAATACTCTCCAATAATTACATGTAAGCATAGGTATTAATTAGAAAATCGTTGCCGGATAATTCAGGATACCAATTTCACTGCCACAATAGTCGCTGGATAAACTTCACAACTTCATGTATCTTTTGCAGACTGGACTGCTTACCAATGCTTCCCCTCAAATGCAATAAGTCTCTGCTGATTGTCTCCCTCTTCTCCAAATCTATGTCATCACTTTCTCTATAAATACACATGAGCCCTCCTCCCTTTCTATCCTGCATCTCCCTCATAGTCTGCCACACCCTCCAGGCTCCAGCCTAACATCATCCACCTTCTTCTGAGTTTCAGTTAAAAACATCAGCATGTTCCCATTTACCATGTCAAATATCTCTTGAGCTCTTCACCCTTCTCAACCGGTCAACCCCTGCACATTCATCAATCTTAAGCATATCACATCTCTCAGCGACTCCCTCTCACCTCCGCTCCAGCACCTCTCAGGTAACCCCCGAGGCTCCCCTCCTCACATCACCCCATGAAAATTTTGCTTGTTTCCTCTTACTTTAGGTCTGACCATACCCATCACTTCATTGTTATTTCTTCTATCTTCCTCCTCATCCTCTCTCTCAATCCTAACCACTCTTCTTTTTCTTATGACAAATGTAGCGCCCTCCTCCGCATTTCTTCTCTCCTTCAATTCCTCCCTCAGCTTCCTATCAACCTCCCTCTCATTCTCTGTCATGTCTCTATTTAAATACATATTCCTAAATCTTGTTGAGCTTCTCAGTCTCTTCGTTACATACAATATTTCATTTCTCTGCTCCTCACTCCCCAATTTAACTAAGAGTGGTCTGGTACCACTGCCATTCTCCATTCTCTTGCCCAATCTAATCATATTCACCATTTGGGTATCGGTTACTTCTAATTCATCTTCCACCAGTTTCCTGCATCTGCTCTCGTCTTTTTGTACCGTTCATTTGGTTCTTGTTTGTTGGACTCTGCAAGATTAAAGATCACATTTTTTTTCTTCCTTTTCTCTTTCTCCAGATCTTCCAGTTTCATTTCTATCTCTTCTATCTTTTTTTTCCCTTCTCTTTCACTTCCAATCTCCTGTGCTCCCATACTTCTGTTTGTATTTGGTGTACTGAACTCCTCTGACTTTTATTTTAAGAATTTTTTCATGAATACCATTTGTTGTGCAAATGCTTCGTTTTTGAGATATAGCCAAAATTAATGGTAATATAGGAATTAATAGCTAAATATCCTCTGACATTGTAGGAATTTTTTAATTAGAAAAATTGAATATCTCCCAACATATCATTGGAATTTACAACCAAATACAATCTGGTCCATACTCCAGTTTGTATTTGGTGCATTGAACTCCTGACTTTTTCAAGAATCTGAGAAATAGCTGCCAACATTTTTCATCAATTTGTCTAGTCTTCCAACATTATTCCAGTTTCTCCTCCAAAAATTAATGGTAATATAGGAATTAATAGCTAAATATCCTCCGACATTGCAGGAATTTTTGAATATCTCCCGACATATCATTGGAATTTATCACCAAATACAATCTGGTCCATACTAGCTACTTCAACCTTTAGTTTCTCCATGACTCACAAGCTCAACCCCACTTCCTATGGAGCTCTTTAAGGCATCAATTTCCCTTTTATTTCTATTTGATCCTTCATTCACTACACGGTTTACACCTCATTCTTACATCCTCTACCACCTTTCCAGTCTGCATTTGGTGCACAAAATCCCACTGACTTTTTCAAAAAGCTGAAAAAATCCACCATAAATTTCCAGTAATTTGGCTGATCCACCAATATTTTCCATATTTTTCCACTGAAAAATTAATGGTGACATAGAAATAAATAAAAAATTCACAGACTTTGCCGTAATATTATTTTCAAAGTGAATAAATTCTACTGACATGTTGGTGGAATTTACCATGAAATACAGACAGGCCACCCTTCAGATACTTTCCATCTTATGTTCTTTTCAGTGTTTTCTCTCTCTGCTCCCCCATCTGACCTCCTTTTGCATTCCTACCCTCTATAATTCTAAATTCTCCTAAGCTCTTCTATCTGTTTCTTTTCCATATTAACAGTTAATCTTCTCCTCACTTTCTTTCCTCATCTTAGACTTCTTAGTCATAGCTTTCTTCATACTCTCCACCATTTCCTTTTTCAAATTAACCAGCAGTCCTTCTGTTACCTTCCTAGATCTTTCCTCTGCAGTCTGCTCCCCTAAATTCTTCTACCATTCTACCAATCTCCCCTCTCAGCTCCCTATTCATTTCTCCCATTTCAATCTTATATTTCTTATTCTCTTCCTTCATTTTACCTTCCACCCCTTTTCATCCCTGACAGTACCACCTTCCCTTATCCCCTATCTTACTTATCTCATAATCTTTTTTACCCAACTTCTCACACCCAGCATGGTACCACCAGCCACACAGATAGCATATCAATCCCAACTCCCCACTATTAACTCTACGAGTGCAAATCTTATATATTTCTCTATCACTATCTTTTATTTCCCACACCTTAGACATATCTTCTACCTTCTCACCAACAACCCCCTCCGTTCCTACCACCGACCACTCAGTCTTCTTTGTTGGTGTTCTATGCATCTTCAGCTTCTTCATTCAACTCACCTTAAAACTAGATTATATTCTTTTACTTACTGAATCACTTAACACTAAAGAAGCACTTAACACTAGGTACCCATACACTAAAATTTTCTTATCACTACACTATTTCATAATCATGTAGATTTTTTTTTTCCACAAGAGCAGGGACACAGCACGTCTGTCCAGCAAAATTAGATCTCCATTTAATTTATTCAGCATATGAATTTATTTCAGCATATGAAGCGAATAAAAGTGAAATCTGTACAAAATGCCTGTTGCCAAGCTTTTAACAGTGGAACAGATTATTACAGTCTAGTTAATTACTAAATCGTTTTAAGATCATAGCTATTCATTAAATCTTCCGCAAGATGTCTAACTCATATCATTTATTTACTATGGTTTAACTAAGTAAGTAAATAAAGCATTAAAAATACTGTATCTAAAAATATGCAGTGCAGTACAATATACTTCTGCTAAATTGATTTCATCATAGTAAGTAATTGCTCTTGGATATGAATTATAAATATATGTGGGTTCAGGTTCTTTCCCCTTCTCTTCCATCAGAACTTTTATGATCTAGGTACTTAATTTAACTTTTGAATGCGTCCTTCTAATCACTTTAATTGAGTGATTTAATCTAATCCTTTAAAAATAACGTATAGATAGCATTATCATATGACGAAGCATCAAGAAATATGCATAAAACTTCATTTATACAATGTTATTAGTAGGGTTGTGACTTTGCATATCTTGCATATTGGTGAAATAATGCATATGCATATAAAAAACGCATATGCAAATCTTGAAATGCATATGCAAATCTTGAAATGCATATGCAAATAGAAAATGCATATGCAAAATAGAAAGTGCATATGCAAATTAGATGCACAATAGAAAAAAGAATATGCAAATAGAAAATGATTAGTAAAATAAGTTGATTTTTGATATTCAAATGATAAACTTCTACATATATAAATGAATAGTATCAGGCGAATGAATAAAAGCTAGATTTTTATTCTACTTAAGAAATTTAAATTATTATAGGCTAGGTTATAATGATTTGGGGAACTTGGTTGAACTCTGCTTCTTAATATTCCAGATAATTATCAGAGTGAGAATGTCAAAAACTTCTACAGAGAATAGAAATGATGAAAGCAAGTCTTGTGTTCATATATTCAACATTCTCCGTAATTCCATTAACATTAGAGCAAATTGAGGCGCGAGGCAGGTCAATTACTAAAGTAATCACAAAGATAAAAAAATTATAATTTTCTCAAGAATATTTATGGTAGAGATATTACGTAAAGCTTATATTAGTAATCACTAATCAGTACATATTATCCAAAAATGAAGGATATTCAATCATCAGAGACATAAATTCAATTCAGACAGGATAATCTGCACAAGTCATTCAAGTCAATCTACATGAAATCTTAAAATAACTTGGACCATCAAATATGGCGAGTCTTCTATACGCACCTCTTGTTTCATATGATGTAGACGGGATATTTCTAGGTACAAGAAAAACCTAAAATATACAGTAACTAGATTACGTGCACTCGGTAGAGCGCATACATTCGCCGCCGTTTTGACGTGTTCTGACAAAATGGTTCCTGTATATTGACCAATCGTCCCACCAAGTAGTTTCATGCAATGTGGTTCAATACTTTTTGAGTTATGAATAACAATGACCTTTGACCGGGTCGCTCCCAAAATTCTACAAGAAGTTTACTGGACATTGACCAATCGCTTCACCAAATTTCAGGCAATTTGGTTGAAAACTGCTTCAGTTATGCGAATAACAAGATGATAAATATATAAATGCCGGATAAAATATAACCTTCTGCAAATTTGCGAAGGGTAATAATAAAATTTTAATTAAACTTATCGACTGATTTTCATATTTTCTAAACTAGTGTTACTGCATATATTCATTTATATATTTTATATATGGATAAAGCTCGTACAACGGACAGTATAATTAAAGGTAAAGCCCCCCGACAAAGGACCAAAATTATTAGTTTAATTGGGGATTTTAACTTTTAAGTTTTCTTTAACAGCATTTCAAAGAAACTATAAAGAGGGTACACAATCTCAGATTATTATTGAATAAATTTATTAATGAAAATCTTGAAATATCTACATAACTTACTCATTTAAATGTACGTAGGTACGAAATAATAAGGTAAGTAAAATGAAACAAAAATATTAGTAACTAAACCAAGTGAAAATATAGGGTAGTTACACTTACACCTCTTTTTAATTTTACAGAGCTTCTCTAATCAAAGAAAATGTGTAGGAAATGAGTAACAAAATCAAAATACTGAAAATCTTAAAAACAATACATTAAGTGTTTATTGTAAATTGTAATACCTTGAATATAATAAATGTACGACTAGATAATTGGTAAACGAATAGAATATAAGTTAAACTATATAATTTAAAAAGGTTGTTGTAGGAGTTGCATGGCCAGAAGAACGTATAATTTTTGTCTTTTTTAGGGGCTGTCCATTTAAAGATCGTCCGCTGTACGAGCTTTAATTACCAATATACTAGATTCTTCATATTCAAGAATTATTAATTGTACTTGAAAATAGCTTTGTAAGAAGTGTTTCAATGTATTGAAATTATCTTCAATTAAAAGATATTAATTGACATCCTTTATTCTACCACTTAGTTTTTAAATATTTTTTACATTTAATAAAAAAATATATATTTGAAATATATGAGCTTCTTAGTAACAGCCTATTTCGAGAAATCCATACTTGTAATGTTTTTTAAATTAAAATAAAAAATTATATGCGTTTTATAAATGCATATATTTTGCATATGCGTTTTATAAATGCATATGCGTTTTATAAAATGCATATGTGTTTTATAAAATGCATATTTCAAGCGAATATGCACTAAATATTTATGTGCATATACTGCATAATATGCAGTGCATATTGTCTCAACCCTAGTTATTAGGTGGCCGATTAAAAACTTTTTTTATATTTACAACTTCTGTGCGCTATTTCAGAACCATGGGATTTTTCTCTAAAAGTCGAACAAGCCATCTTTGAACCAAGTCGAAAAGTCATACAACTTCCTATACCCATGTATAAACTATTTCTAAGTCCAATATTTGGAAACCTTATACGATCCAAAAGTTGTATGCTAAATTTTCAACATAGTCGATGTACTCACTGTTCATGAATACAGAGTCCGTAAATGCAGTCACTTACCAAGGAATGTGACAAAAATGGACCACAAGCACCGCTGCCTGCACTCATGGATGGAAAAGGAAAATGAAGAGATGATAGTAAATGACGGCTACGAGTCTACTTAACACCTCGTAGTTGAAGAGCATAAGCCTAGCGCTATCATCTTAAACTGCAAGTAGCGTTAAAAAATAATAAACAAGGTAAAAAAAACATTCAACAATCCAAATTACAACAGTTCAGGACCCAATCGACGCCACTCCTATTCTCCACAGAAAGCTTCAGGACAGAGCCCCTGTGAACTTTCAGAGAAAAAAAGACATGATATGAAATTGAGCAAGTAGTATGAATATATACACTTTATTATGAATAAATACATCGATAGCCATAGGCATAGCAGATGTTTAAATGAATAAGTACAATGAACTCTAAGAAGCAGTCAGAAAGGAAAGTGACCACCAGGCAATGCCTTCTATTAACATTTCTTTCAATGAATAGTATATACACTGCAATGGGCTGGCAGGTTAATTTGACTACAGCAGCAAACATTAGATGTTAGCTGAATGAATATTAAAGTTAAAAGGACACAGAATATTTGTATAAATATAATAAAGGTAACTTTAATCAGGATTACTATTTTAATTCTGACCAAACAACGAAAATTAAATGCTATTTCATTGGACTAAAGAGGTAATAAATTAAGAAACAGCAGACAATAATATACATACAATATAACAACAAACTCTTTAATACATTCTTAATAACCTGTTTATTATTTGATAAATTAACAATAGACTAATTTTTTACGCCAATATCAGAAGTTGGTGAATAATTAGTTTGGAAAATGTGACGTCATCAAATAAACCGTTGATAATAGATTATTATTCTGCTGCCACAAACTGAAGTGAGCTTTTTGATTATGATGGCCCATTTATAGATCTATTTTTTCAGAATAATACAAGTTATTTCATGTCAATACTAGTGTGTTAAATTGACATTGTAAATATGAATCGGTTTGGATCATATCCTGATATAACAAAAACTAAACTTAATGACTCCCTTTTGAATATCTCACAGTGAAATATCTAGCCAGAGCTTTTTTTTATATTATTATAAAGAAGCAGTTCATTGTTACCAGATATGACAGATTTTATAACATCATATGACTAGAAATTTGTAAACAGCTGTCGTAGGATTCAAGAACACGTGTTTCAGGCATGGTCTGAGTTTTAGGAACACTCCAAACACGTTTTTTTCGTAGCGTTCTAATTCACAGTACTATCTCGTCATATCGAGCCAACCTATCACAATCCTGCTGCTTGTATCTGAAAAAAAATATATATATTTTATTTTAAATATTGACAAACCTTCACAATAATCCTGATGGATAAGTAACTGTCAGTATTCAGAAAAAGAATTCGTCAGAATTTCAGTTCAGATGTAAGACGTTGGGAGTGTTACCGTCGCCGTAATTAGTCCGTTAAGGGTAACCTTTTTGTGCCAAACTTGAACGCCGTATTTAGTCCGTTAAGGCAAGGTGTAATCCCAGACTGTGGTAACCGTCTTACAAATATCTCTTATAGAAACATATCAAGAAGAATGAAAACCATAAGAGATACCTGATAATTTTTTCAAAAACACTTAGAAACTATACAATTTTAACTACGCTGAATTAAACAAGAGTACAATAATGTGTTACAAAAGAAATATAATGATTGAATAGAAATATATATAATTATTTCCATTAGAAAAAATACTTTTAGCATACAATTAAATATAGAAAATACATTATGACTTATATATTAGTTAAATAAAACAAAAATGAACGAATAACAATTTTAGGGGTAACTGGCCTATTTCGTAGAGCAGCCAGAGGCCGCTACACAGGATTTAGAATTATAGTGAGCTACAAACTCGGAAAAATAGTACCAACCAATGCAAATATAACCAAATGCTTTACAAATATGAGAAAGTTATTAGGAAAACATATTATTGAGCAAGTACCTTATATGTTGCTATTATATAGACCACTCTATCACTGCATAGCTACCTGTTGATTCTGTACCTCCTCCAAATGGCTATCCTGAGACTGTACATCAGCACATGAGTGGCATGTAGCAGGGGTATGACCAGGAAAAGAGTAACCAACACCGCTAGGACAGTGAACCTAATGCGTGTCCAGTCAAGGAATGGGTACAGGGAGGTACGGCCAGCTAGGTCCTGATGGTATGAAGCAAAGATATATTTCATTTTATTGGTATATATGTATTCTGAAAATAAAATAACCATTTGCATCCTGAGGGCATCGATAGATGCCACTTCATATTTTCGCTTATAAGAATCGAATGTATTTAATAGTTTAAGTTTTTTGAATGTTAAGGTTTTTCTTGGTTAAACAAATAGTTTTTGATAAAATTCAAAACTTATCTAGAATATGTTTAACTAGGTAGTTTAATATTTCTATTCTTGTGAATTTCTTTTATATTTTTTTATTTTGAAAACTAATATTTCTGTTGTATTTTTTATTGATTATTTGAATGACAACGATGTCTGGGAGCAAGTAAAGATAACAGACCAGAAATGAAGCTGGTGAAGATAACGGACCAGAAAACTTTTAGTATTTAGTATTTTACAAATATGCAACCTTAAAAATGATATTATTAATGATTATCATTAATTTTGCAATATTTTATTAATTAAAAAAAATTGTTAAAAAACGTGATCCATTTTGAAGTTGTGAAGAACGAGTACCTAGTAAAAAAAAGTGAAAAAACTACTGCTTAAATTCTTTAATGTGGTATCTATGATTCCAAAATTATATTCTTATTCCAATTATTGGTCATATCATTTGATATACTTATAGTCTTATTCTCATTGAGAATTCCTTCTTAACATTTGTGATAACATATTCTTACTTTACAGACCTAGGAAACTTATCTATTGTCAGTAAAATACTAGCTTGGTTATACAAACTTATGCCCAATATATACCTTCCCTCTTGACGCTCATCTATGAACACTGAACATCGTTGCTACTTCTTCAGCACAATATCTTCAGTTTCATCATCCCCAATAATTGGGTACAGTATAAATATATAATTTCATCTTTCTTTATATACAGCTTATTATATTATCAGTCATAATATAATGAGTATTTACTATTCTATAATTCTTATCTTACTTACCATATCATGTATGCAAATATTTAATTAACAAGGTATACTAAATATGGCAGTTGCCTTAAAATAATAAGAATGTATTCATTATATGTAATATTAGTTATCTGTTCTTGATATTGTGCGTATATAATATACATACGCATGCTCAGTACATTTTCTATGAGTGACGCTATGAAAGAAAACGATTAGCCTTTAAGGGGTATCTCCACAGATATTGAATCTCACCTACCTTAGCTGTAGTAAACAATTTTCCTTTTAACTGACTAAGTTCTTATAATCCCATTTGTTTTAATATTCTAATAACTCACTCCTATTTCATTTGAGTAACTTTTGGTGATTACTAGACAATTGTTTAGTAAACAATTTATTTATTTAAAGTAACTTAATCTAACTAGAGGAGTGAAAATAATATACATATGCAAATATTGATATCCTTCATGATTTGCAGGAATTAGTCTACGCAACTCAGTGGTAATTGTCCTCAGTCACAGGCTCGACTGATACATCGGCTATCAAGCGTCAATCCTTCTCCTCAACGTGGTAAAGTAGAGGATACCCCCAAGCCTTGGCAACGCAAGCACCAACGCTAGCACACTCGTCTTCGCAGCCTACCTCCCTCAAGACGAGCCCTGAATTTTCACTCATACTCTCAAAGTTATGTTATTGATATTTAAGTAAATTATTACTTACATCTAAACGAGTTATAAAATCTTTACTTACTCCAAAGTCTGTTATTGTCTGTGTTTTTTACTAAAATATAATGGTAGATAAACATACGAGGAAAATAATGAACTAAAAATAATGGTGTAATACTCGAGTGATATTATCAATCAAATTTCGGAAGAGACGGGGATAAACTTATGAGAGATATTTAGTAACTTTTCTCACAGTGCCTCCAGAGAGGTAGAACATCAGGTTGCAGGAGATGTAGGTGACGAAATACATCACAGGGAACACGAAGTGGAAGAGTCTGCGAGGAGTGGCACTGACTAAGCAGTCCAACAGAACGTAGAGACCAGGTACGAGGTGGTTGTTAATGTTAAGAACTGATAGCACTTCATCTGGAAGAGGAGTGAAGATTGTTGTAACAATAGCAAAAGTGACCTTGACCTTTACCCGATCGCTTTCAAAATCTAATCAACTGTTTTAAAACAAGATTATTAATAAATAAATGCCGACCATAACATAACCATACGCAATTTTGCGAAGGTAATGAAAAGATGCGTCTAATGCTAAATTTTAACTTAAAATGCTAATCATATCTGATGGGTTTCATGGTAGCTAACGGATATTAATATAAATAAACTTTTTAAGGTAGGCGAATCAATCTTATATTAAAGAAATTAGAAGATATTTTCGTTCACTTGGTATTATTATGCCACTAAATAAAATAGTCATTCATAAAAAAAATCCGTATGCTTTTTGATAACTTGCAAGAAAATAATGAACGAGGAATTAGGACACAATTATTATAACAAAAAGATCCCCAATAAAAACAAACAAAAGTAAAAATAAAATAGCTACATAAATGAATAATTAAATGATAATTTTTTTTTTGTAATATCGTAGTGAAATAAAAGCTTGGTGTGATGTTTTCTCACCATTTCTGAGAGGATAGACAGTGGTCCAGTAGCCCAAAGTGATGAAGATGTGAGCGCTGCAGGTGATGTTAGACAGCATCCAGGATATTTTCTGGAGAAAGGTGATGTGAGGGTACCTGCAGTCACCTGCAACACAACTTACGTTAGGGCCCGTACAGACGTTTTCTAACGACCGTTACGAGTTAGAAGTTCAATAGACACTTAAACGCGCATTTCGTCTCAAGTGCCCAACGAACGCGCGTTTTAAGATTTTTGTTGAAATTCGCATTATAGTACAGGGTGTGGCGTAAGTTTGGAAGCAAATGAAAGTGCATATTATAATCCAACGAAAAATATATTTAATAATTTACAGTTATGTATTATTACATAAGGGTTTTAAGAATTGAAAAATCATAAATTTATTCAAAATGTCCCCCTTGTTTTTAATAACAGCCTCAAATCTCCTCCGAACTCCTCCTACTGCGGCACGCAACTGTTCTTGTGAAATTTCCTTCCAAGATCTCTGGAGCGAACGCTTTAAATCATCCACACTGCGATGGAATTTACCACAGGCCTTTGATTCAAGAATGGACCATACCGAAAATTCCATAGGATTAACATCTGGGGAGCAGGGAGGCCACATTTCTTTGGACCAAAACCGTGGAATATGGTCATGGAACCAGTTTTGAGTGACATTTGCAGTATGTGAAGTCGCGCCGTCTTGCTGAAATGTCCATAGAGTGTCATTACCGAAGTGATCCTTAGCTGACTCCAACATTGACGTCAAAATATTCTCAATATAACATTTAGCATTGATTTTGGCGCCTTGTTCCACAAAAATTAAAGGAGATCTCCAAGTTTCTGAAACGGCGGCCCAGACCATTACTGAAGCAGGTTTCATGGTTCTGTGGACAGTTTTTTGGTTGTATGGGATGTCTTTTGCACTTTTACCAATTATTCTGTCATTCCTCCGGATGTGAGCCATTTCCACTGTGAAAATGTTTTCGTCAGACCAAACAATTTCACCAGCCGTGCCAGACTTCAATTCTCTCAGAAGTGCTTTGCTTCTCTCCAATCTCTTTCTTTACAGCTTCTGACAGAGTCTGTCTCTTTTGGAGGGTGAAAGAGGACATCTTTAGGTCTTCTTTGACAACTCTTCTCATTGTTCTGGGACTCACATTAGCTGTTTTGGCTAACAATCGTATTGACCTTTTCGGGTTCCTCCTGATCTTCTCTCGGGCACATTTTATCAGTTGTTTGGTGCGTTGTGAGCGTGGTCTACCACTTCTTGGACGATCAGTCAAGTCTCCTCTCTCATTAAAACGCTTCACACACTTCCAAACAGTCGATCTCGCTATTGAGAGAGTCTTTGAAATGACGGAATCTGACTTCCCGGCACGGTGTAGAGCAATAATGGCTTCTCTTTTGTCTGACATTTTTGAATTGACTAAATTTTTGTAAAAAATAACACTGCCACGTCATAATGTAGTGTCTCTACTATAGTTCAAACCCTACCATCTACTTAGGAACTTATTTTTAAGAATTATATTAATGTTTGAAAAATTGCTTCCAAACTTACACGCGTTACAAAACGCCCGTCTTTACTAGACCACGCGCTTTTCAATACGCGATCAAAAGCGCCTCAACTGTAGCTACTCTGCATAAATCAGCTGATTTTATGAAAACAATGAAATTCAAAAATATCTACATTAAAAATATAATTGAACCATTTCCAAAGGATTAGAGTTTCATCTTCCCTACAGATCTCCCCAAACCTCTAGCCTCCTCCCCCCGGTCTCCCTGGGGATTTAGGAAGACTGGGTTACACAGGGTTTCTAGGGTTCCAAACCCCCGTCTATACAGTACAAACACAACCCTCATGAACTTACGGGTCTCAGCTATTCTGCGTATGTGCATCATGACATTGAGGGCTATTCTGTGAATCTATATAACCTATATTCTACAGAGTTCAAAAACAGATCTTTCACAACTAACCAGTCTCCGCTATTCTGCGTATGTGCATCACAACATTTATAGCTTGAAGTCCCAAGTCCAGAGACAGAAGAGCCATACTCCAGTTGGTGAGGTACATGAAGTGGATCCCCAGGCTTCGCCAGGAGCCAGAAGACTCGTCAGTGACCACAGCGGACCACACGAACCACAGGCAGAAGTACAGGAAAACGAACACACGGTAGAACAAGTAGGGACACGACATGCGGTTGTGTTCCTGCCACTGAAACGTTACGAAGAGCTTTGCTTAGGGGAATATAATTTAAGTGTTTAGTAGCATCTTATTGCTTCTGTGTAGTAAGCTGACAATCTGATTCCTAATCTTTAAACCTCTATGCACAGAATTAATTTGAGCGTGTGAAACGAGAATTTTATGATATTAGCTATTGTAACATATAGGTAAAGAAACCATATTAAACAAAACAAAAAATTCAAAATAAATTACAATTGTGCTCAGCTAATGGAAAAGTACACATGTGTTTTAAGATATCAGAGTTTAGTCGATCGTTAAAGGAAAATATCTCAAAAGAGGCAGCACAATTCATCATTTGAAAAGGGACATATATGTCGCCTTATGACATAAAAGGTTAAACTGTGTAGCTACATCATTTAAAACATCTGATGGTTGCATCAATCTTTCACTGTTTCAACCGTTCAATAATCATAAAGGACGCAGAGAACGTGTTTTAATTTGCTATTTTATTTTCTATAACCCACCTGTGACGTCACAAACAAGTGGGGGAGGTCATGCGTAAGTTTGAAGTTACTCAGAGAGAACTCGTCCCTCCATGACCACCGGGGGGTGTTGCATCCACCATCCTGAAGAGGGGAGAGAAAAGTTGGTAAAGAATGATTGGTAAGATATATTCATTGTAGGCCTATAGAGCTACAATAGTCCTATTTGAGAAATTAGGAAGGTTCAATATCTGTTTTGGGATAAAACATCGTACAGGTGATATTTTAGAGAAAGGAACTAGAAGAAAACAGTCAAGACTTAAAAGTGGACATGAAGCATTCTGCGAAGTGAATTAATGAAAAATAAATACTCAAACATACGAGCCTACCTAACACAAAATTTGAGAGGAAAATGAAGAGATGAAAGAATATGAAGCCTACGAGTCTACTTAAAGGTCCCCTCCCAGCAAATATTTTTGTTGCTTTATTCAACGAGGCTAATGTTTCTTATCATTTTGCTGCAAACTGCATCGAATTTGGTAGCATATTTTTAATTTTATATGCTTTTAAAGATTTTTATTTTCAAAACTCTACAAAACCTATTTTACTTCCGATTTACTAATTTAAGAAATTTTCATCCTGAAGAGAAAGAATGTACATCATTTGTTTTGATTGTCAACTAGGTATTAGGTTTAATAAATCCATTTAATATTAGTTTAAAGGTATAAAATTAAATGAACTTATAATAGAAACGTTTATATACTTTAGGAAACAATTAATATCTAAAATAAAGGCCGAAAACTAATGGTTTGTTTATAAAATTCAAATTTGTAATCAAAACAAAGAGTGTACAATCTTCTTCTTGAGCATCAGATTAGTGATTCGCTCAATTGTTGCTCACAGAGTATTAAAAAACTTTAAAAACAAATTATAAAATATATACTGAACCGAATTGTATGCGGTTTGCAGAATAATGATCCTAGACCTTAGTTCTATAATATTATGTTATAAACTCATTTTTTTCCCGGAGCCTGGAGAGGACCTTTAACACAAAATCAAAGACCTCTTAGTTGAAGAGTACAACCCTAGCGCGATCCTCCAATAAAAATCAAAATAAGCTTATAATATTTGTTTTTCTAAAGTAACATTCAAATCAATATAAATTGACAAAATTTCGTTAGATATTAATGTCACGTCATATTTTTTAGGTATATTGTTAATGGAATTTTGCTATTTTTCTGGGCTTCAGTATTTCAAAATTTAGGTGTAAGTGGTTATGAATCAAAACTTTGAATGGATTAATGGTAAGAGGAAGGTTGGGAAACTCTATTCTAATTATGGTAAAAATAAAACAACAATTCGCAATCAAAATTACAACAGTTTAGAAACCAAAGGACAACATATTGGTGAGCAACTGTTGGTTGTGACAAATAGTACTTGGGTTATCATATTTATCAACGAACAGCAAATTGAAACTAACTGTTAATTAACCAAAAGCGTACAGCAGATGTTCTTGAAATGGACACCCTCAATAAAGGACAAAAATGATCCGTTCTAAGGGCCATGCAGCTCCTACAACGACCTCTTTAGATCATATAATTTAACAAATATTTTATTCTCCTACCAAGTATCTAGTTATACATTGATCATATTCAGAGTTATTACAAATTACAATCAATACTTAATGTATTGTGTTTCCTATACATTTTCTTTGATTAGAAAAGTTTTAGAAATTAAAGAACTGTAGCTATTCTATATTATACAGTTATACCCTATATTTTCACGTAATTCTTATCTATTTAGTAGCGGATATCGTTGCTACATTTTAGATACCTTAATGTTGCGTACATTTATATGAGTAAGTTATAAAGTTACAGGTGAAGCTCGCGCAACGGACAGTACAAGTTTTTCGGAAAAGATGGTCGTTATACCGATCAATAGACGCTAAGCAGTCTGAGGTTTTACTTCAGTTGAGGATTTATGCTTTTCAAGTTTTCTTATACAGCATTAAATATATAAATGTACAAAACTTCACTTAACTTAATTTCACTTGTAGATGCAAACTAATATACATGACATAATTAATAATCTTTAATTCAACTGAACACAATATACAAATAAATTAATTTATTTCCTGATTCATATTTTTGCGTTTGGACAGCAATATATTCAAAATAGAACAAAACATAATTATCACTTGTTACTGCGTCTCCATCGACAGCACTGAATTTCTGCTTGAGCTTAAATGCCAAGTCTAACATTACAGATAAATAGTTACCTCTTTTTTTCTATAGAACTTTTCTAATCAAAGAAAATTTGTAGGAAAAGGATAACTAAATCAAATTACTGAAAGTCTGAAAAACAATACATTAATTTTCTATTGTAAATTGTAATAACTCCGAATATAATAAATATATGAATAGATACTTGGTAGGAAAATAAAATATAGGTTAAACCATATAATTATAGAGAGCTCGTAGTAGAAGAGGAATGTCAGTCTGTTAGAACGGACAATTTTTTTCCATTGTACCTGTACTTTGATTTACTAATAATCGGATACAAACTCCACAAACTGAGCTAATTATCAGCTCGCACAATGACCACTAGATTCGTATACCGACCTCTTTTTCAGGTACATATTATACTGTCGTTGTACGAGTTTAAGCTTTATAAGGGTAGCGCACACTGTTTATATTTTGTCACGATCACATGTTATAACAGGTGATTTGGCACCTATACGTACCATTCATGACTAGGGGACTAGCGGAAAAAGAGCTATTTTTACTAGAAAACACACGGGACTAAACAGATGATGGTACGTAATGCTATTCTTACGGGACTAAACATATGATGGTTCATAGTGCTATTCTTACGGGACAAACAGATACGGAACTACAAGTGTTTAATTGCAATGGTCCGTTACTAAATGTCAGATGGTTCGTCTGATAGGTTTTTCTAAAGTCATGTGGTAGCGGTAAAATATTGTCATGTCAGATAATTTCGCACAAGGAAATATATCAGTCGGAAGAAAAAGATGTCACATCACCGGGGTAATATCATTATACCACTAATAAACGATGAGCAAAATTGATTAGTGTGCTATCTACAGCTATGCTCTCAATCACAGTTTGTTTGTCATTAGAGTGCAATTTGCTGTTAAATTTGTTGAATTGATTAGAACATCTCACATATTTATATCAGTACAGAATATTAACGTTTGTTTAACCACTCCATGTTTTACCGTCGACATCATAAGAAAAACACAAGGGACTTCGTAGAAGCTAACTGACAGGAAAGTGACTCCATGAACAAATTCAATTGAGCCAACATTCATGGACAAGTTCATGGATGCAGAAAAGCAATTCGTAAAAGTTTAATTTTGTTATTGGTTTAATTAACGTCTGCTTCAGCCATATCGTTGATAAAATCAAAAAGAAATTGAGTACAAGCAGTTAGAAAAGAAGTGACTATGAACAAAGTCACCTATCACCGTCTGTTTCAATGTTCATCCATGACTTTCGTCACCGACGGTGTCATGGAGCTACATTCTTAGAAAAGCTACTCTGCGAATACAGTCACTTACCTAGGAATGTGACGAAAAAGGACGCAAGCACCGACTGAGTGATTGCATTCACGGATGAAGAGGAAAATGAAGAGGTGATATACTGATAGTGATATAATATGAAGCCTACAAGCCAGCCTAACACAAAAATCTAAGACCTAGTTGTTGAAGAGCATAACCCTAGCGCTATCCTCTAAAACTGCAAGTAGCGTTAAAAAATGATAAACATGATAAACAGGAAAAGAAGACCGTTCATAATCCAAATTACTACAGTTCGGGAACAGTCAGGGCAATTATACCAAAACAGTTTCAAATCATAGAATTGACCGTATTCTAATTCAAAATAACCTATACGAAATATCTATAATTTTTTATACTATAATTTATATACATTCAATTTATAAAATATTAATTAATACTTAATGTTTGTATATAAAAGCACATATCCTTTACTAGCTGCATACAAAGATATTCATAGGGACTAAATTCTTTGTTCCGAACGAACAGGTATCTCGTTCTGCTTGGAAAAGTTAGGGACACAATGTCTTCATTGAAATGTGGAAATACTACCAAATAGAGAGAAAGTATTTGTTCCGCGCAATTTACCGAATTGTGTTTTCTTAAGAACGCGCTGACGTTTTTAGGTTGTTTGAAATTGCGCGACAATCTCGAGATTGTGCAAGGCACTCAAAGAGTATGAAGCAGAGCTAACATTGATGGAGGAAATAGCCAATTTATGGAGTTCATGTACTAATTTCATCAAAATATTATAGTTAAAGCTACAAATAATCACATGGATACTGAATTAAATAGTTTGCCACTTTAGAATTCCTTAATTTCATATCTATTGTTAAATACTGTAGGTTGCTGCATTAGTATTTGCTATTACAAATATTGTTGTTGCAAGTGAAAAACATAAATATCAAAAATATGTTCAAATAGTGTTAATGAACTTCTTAGTTAGCTAAGAAGAACTTGATCGAGCACACAACCCTTGCGCAATCTCGAGATCGCAACACAATTTCAAGATTCTAAAAACACTCAACGCAATGTTAAGACTACGCGGAACGTCTCGATAAATCTTTCCTCGATAGCATGCTTCATTTCTCAGACTATGTACATTTCGCGTTTTGTTGCAGATAGCAGACTAAAGGACGTCTCACCTGTTTATAACACAGTAGGTCAGACTCCGTGTCATCTTTACTAACACTGAAGTAAACCCTCGTCATCGGACACTTGTTAGTCTAGACTGGTTACTAATCTAGTACTAGTCTATATTAGTACATACTAGTTACTGGGGATACAATAAACACTTGTTAATAAATGAACTATTATTTCAAAAGTATTTTTTACCTTTTTAAAAAGTGGATTTTTATATTAAATGTTTTCATACAAGCCACCTAAGTTAGTTCAAGACACACATCCTGTTGTTATTGATTCTGTGCCATATTTCACAGGTTGCCACTGTTAGAAAATGAGGTAAAGAGCAAATAACTCAGACCAACAGAAGATAAACCTTACGATTAGTTTATCCCGAAGAGGCATCCTAATGTGTGTTATTTTAACATAAATAATTTCAAAGAGTAGTGATGGTAAATGTGAAGATCAACCAATGGTTGTTTTAACTATTCACTGCGCACTGTATAGCTATTGATGGTTGTTTCAACCCTTCACTGTATAACTATAGATGGTTGTTTTAACCCTTCACTGTGCACTACATTCAAGACCATTGTTTATTATTTTACAAAACGATTATTCATCATATTTTATCAAATAAAACAACTGAAAAAAACAATAGTCTGATTTACTCTCGCAAAAATTAATGGAAAATGTTGACATAAATATGACAAAGCAATGAAATACTCTGACCATACCACGTACAGAGAAAAAAGTTTCGACTACAAGATGCTACCTAATTAAATACAATATGAAAATTTCAATTGTTCGTAAAAAAAAAAAATTTCGAGGGAACTGAGTACAATTCACAATAAATCTATTTTATTGCTCAGAAAAAGTATTGACTACTTTTATACATTGTTAAAATGTTACCAAATACATTTCATGGAAATCTAACCATTTGAGATTTTGCATGAAACTTTGAAAATAACTTACTAGCGGAAACAAATTAAAAAAAATCAATAAACTAATAAATGCATTTAGGATAATTGCTTCATAAAAAATTATCTGTAAATTCATATAAACTTGTGGTGAAATTTATCTAATTAAATCAGAGGCTAATGATAATAATAAATTGATTTTTGCGATAATTATGAAAATGGAAAACCTGCTAATCAATGTAATTTATTCTAATTAAAGTTATTTTAATTTGAAAAAGTCTCGACTGTAATTGCCGTTCGAAGCCTATTATGCTACTTTATATAACCAAAAATGTAAGAATATTAAAAATTGTATACAAATAAATTTGTATTTTGGAAATAGAAGAACAAAAGTCTAACTATAAAAGCTAATACAAATATTCGTACATTTTCTAGTATTTTCGTAATTCATCAGTCACTTAAAATCGTAAATGATGTCGTACGTTAATTATATTTTTAGTTGATGGAGAAAAAATTGAGTAAATTATTTTATGATAATTAGCGACAGGAGAAATAAATATTGATTTTAAAGTTACGAATTATCGGTCAGTTTACTATTTAATTCTTATTGGTATCCAAGATACCTGTAGGTATCATGGATGCCAATAAATCATATAGGACATGCCTCCACACTGACTACATGTCACCACGAGACATGCCTCCACACTGACTACATGTCACCACGAGACATGCCTCCACACTGACTACATGTCACCACGAGACATGCCTCCACACTGACTACATGTCACCACGAGACATGCCTCCACACTGACTACATGTCACCACGAGACATGCCTCCACACTGACTACATGTCACCACGAGACATGCCTCCACACTGACTAAATTTCACCACGAGACTTGCCTCCACACTGACTACATTTCACCACGAGACATGCCTCCACACTGACTACATGTCTCCACGAGACTTGCCTCCACACTGACTTCATGTCACCACGAGACTTGCCTCCACACTGACTTCATGTCACCACGAGACTTGCCTCCACACTGACTTCATGTCACCACGAGACTTGCCTCCACACTGACTACATGTCACCACGAGACATGCCTCCACACTGACTACATGTCACCACGAGACATGCCTCCACACTGACTACATGTCTCCACGAGACTTGCCTCCACACTGACTTCATGTCACCACGAGACTTGCCTCCACACTGACTTCATGTCACCACGAGACTTGCCTCCACACTGACTTCATGTCACCACGAGACTTGCCTCCACACTGACTACATGTCACCACGAGACATGCCTCCACACTGACTACATGTCACCACGAGACATGCCTCCACACTGACTACATTTCACCACGAGACTTGCCTCCACACTGACTACATTTCTCCACGAGACATCTCGTCACACTGGTGGAGTGAGGAGAATCGTACGAGATAAGAAAATTGGGGGAATATAAAACAGCGAAAACAAAATACAAAAAAATGTAGTTATAAGTACGGATAAAAATTAAAAAGCAATATGGAATTAGAAAAATTCAAACTGAACTAAAATGGATATAAAAAAGATCTAGCTAATATAGAAATAGAAAAAGATGCACAAAAAGAACGGAAATAGAAAAAGATGGAAAACAAAAAATAAAAAATAAAAGAACGGAAATAGAAAAGAATTAGCTAGAAAAGAAAAATGTAAAAATGCTAAAGAGAAAATTAATGAAGAGTAAAAATTCATTTCATTCTAATCTACATTCATTGTGTTAAGTCTGCTATCTGACAGTTTATGAAGCAGTGTAGAGTAGCTATGTCCACAAACATCAGCTCTATTGGTTATAGCTCACTAATAACTTTAATAGTTTGTGTAGGCTCGCACTTGCAAATAGCATACTAATCATTCCCATTCAATATTCATTATAGATATAGATCACCAAAAGTCAACTTTTGAAGAAAAAAAATCAAAGTTCAAAATATAGCTACATATTCTCTTTCATTTAAACTAAAACCAAGTAAATCGGTGAAGTTACAGCGAAATGATCTGCAAGTAACAACAACAATCGTAACCAAGGTACAGAGCTGGACTTGGCCTCAGCTAATAATAGTTAGGGAAGACAGTAGTCCCATTTTAGAGTCATTTCTTCTGCATAATTAGTTCAGAATAATAGACTCTTAATAAGCTGTAGGCTGAATAACAAGTCATGATATGATATGGGGCCATAGAGAGGGGGGGGGGTATGGGGTGAGTTACGAATTATAGGTCTGTTCCACATCTTCGGTCATATAAGAAAAAACGATCGCTAATAATGATAATTTATATTTAATTGGCATCCATGATACATGCAGTTATCATGGATACCAACTAAAATTGAATAATTATCATACAGTTTTTCCCACTACGACCGAAGATGTGAAACCGACCGATGATTCGTAATTTACCCTATTAAAGTTTTTCCAAAAAGGTTCTGTTTTAAAAAGCTATTTAGATATTGGCTGGATTTAGATTTTAGAATCTCACTTCGTAGCTACCATCTTCCTTAAATAAAGTTTAATCATAATGATACAGACCATGCATATATATTATATAATAGTAAGTTTAGAGCAAGTTCCAAGTTATCGGTTTGTTCCACATTAACGATCATAAAAGAATATATATAATAATTAATAAAAGGAGTTAAAAGTTATTGTATATTTCGTTATATGATCGAAACTGAAGAAAAGTGCGATAACTTCAAACTAGTCTTAATGAACATATTAACAATAAACTAATTTAATAATAAATGACTTCTAACGAGACTCAAAGATTTCAATTTCGTATGACAAATTAAATGCATTATTTTTTTGACTGCATAAATTAAATATCCGAGTAACTAATTATAAAAACTGTAGTTATCGAGAAGAAAGTAAAGGGACATAGAAAAAATGAGGGGAAAGTTATGGTGGGCCCATAGATGATGAAGAGGGGGAAATTATGGTGGGCCCATAGATGATGAAGAGGGGAAGTTATGGTGGGCCCATAGATGATGAAGAGGGGAAGTTATGGTGGGCCCATAGATGATAAAGAGGGAAAAGTTATGGTTGGCCCATAGATGATAAAGAGGGGAAAGTGATGGTGGGCCCATAGATGATGAAGAGGGGAAAGTGATGGTGGGCCCATAGATGATGAAGAGGGAAAAGTTATGGTTGGCCCATAGATGATAAAGAGGGGAAAGTGATGGTTGGCCCATAGATGATAAAGAGGGAAAAGTTATGGTTGGCCCATAGATGATAAAGAGGGGAAAGTGATGGTTGGCCCATAGATGATAAAGAGGGGAAAGTGATGGTGGGCCCATAGATGATAAAGAGGGGAAAGTGATGGTGGGCCCATAGATGATAAAGAGGGGAAAGTGATGGTGGGCCCATAGATGATGAAGAGGGGAAGTTATGGTGGGCCCATAGATGATAAAGAGGGGAAGTTATGGTGGGCCCATAGATGATAAAGAGGGGAAGTTATGGTGGGCCCATAGATGATAAAGAGGGGAAGTTTTGGTGGGCCCATAGATGATAAAGAGAGGGACGTTATGGTGGGCCCATAGATGATAAAGAGGGGAAGTTATGGTGGGCCCATAGATGATAAAGAGGGGAAGTTATGGTGGACCCATAGATGATAAAGAGAGGGACGTTATGGTGGGTCCATAGATGATAAAGAGAGGGACGTTATGGTGGGTCCATAGATGATAAAGAGAGGGACGTTATGGTGGGTCCATAGATGATAAAGAGGGAAAAGTTATGGTGGGCCCATAGATAATAAAGAGGGGAATATACTTCATCTTCAGTGGTTCCACTAAAACTTACTCTAGTAGTTAGTATTGAAATTAAACATTTAATGTATTATTAAAGAGTCACTGTGATTATGTACTATCAGAGAAAAGAGTCACTGTGATGATGTACTATCAGAGAAAAGAGTCACTGTGATGATGTACTATCAGAGAAAAGAGTCACTGTGAAGATGTACTATCAGAGAAAAGTCACTGTGATGATGTACTATCAGAGAAAAGAGTCACTGTGATGATGTACTATCAGAGAAAAGTCACTGTGATGATGTACTATCAGAGAAAAGAGTCACTGTGATGATGTACTATCAGAGAAAAGAGTCACTGTGATGATGTACTATCAGAGAAAAGTCACTGTGATGATGTTACTATCAGAGAATAGTCACTGTGATGATGTTACTATCAGAGAATAGTCACTGTGATGATGTTACTATCAGAGAATAGTCACTGTGATGATGTTACTATCAGAGAATAGTCACTGTGATGATGTTACTATCAGAGAATAGTCACTGCTTCATGATTATTTCACAAATCACAGTTTTACAATTTCCTATTATTTTCAAATTTCACAAACTTATTATCGTGTACCCAGACAAATTTTAAAATATCTACAAGCATTAGAATTGGAACTTTTTTTACAAATAAGAAATTAGAAAACAGTCAAAAAAAATTTTTCAGATACACTTCTCTCAGACTGTACGGCGGTACGCAACAAAATGACCAATTTTTAAGTTCTAAAGAAAGCTGAGGAGCGAAATAATATGAAGGTCTCCTCCAAGCAAATTGTGTTATTGCTTTAATCAATCAGGCTAATGTTTCTTATCATTTTTCTGCAAACCCCATGAAATTTGATAGCATATTTTAATTTAATATGCTTTTGAAGATATTTATAATGAAAACTCTACAATACCTATTTTACTTCCGACTTTCTAATTTTCAGTCTGAAGAAAAACAATGCACGCCGTTTGTTTCGAATGTCAACAAGGTATTAGGTATTATAAATACATTTATTATTCGTTTAAAAGTATAAAATTGGATGAACGTTAATATATTTCAGGAAACAATTAATACCTTAAACGATGGCCGAAAACGCATTGTTTGTTTATAAAATTTAAATTTGAAATGAAAACATAGAGTTTACAATCTCTTCCATCAGCGTCATGTTAGTGATTCGTACAATTGATGCACACAAATATTAAAAACTTTAAAGTCAAATAATAAAATATAAACTGAACCGAATTGCATGCTGTTTGCAGAATAATGATCCTAGACCTTAGTTATATAATATTATGCAATATACTTTTTTTTCCCGGAGCCTGGAGAGGACCTTTAAATACTTTTCGATTGGCTCTTACCTTACTGAACTGGTACATGTTGACGGAGAGTTGAGATCCTTTATCTGTTTTAGACTCATTTGACACAGGAGTCATTACAGGAGAAACTGTGCCTAATAAAGGTTCCTGAGAGAATTCACTGGGGATGTAGTTCTTCTTCCAGGCGAAATTTAGTGAACTGGTATTAGCTCTCTTAGAAAGTGTAGCGAATTTAGCTTCAGCACCAGCGTCACTCTGTTCAACGTTAGAGCGTTTTAAGAGTACATCGGAGTACGGAATGTAGTTAGTGGTATTCACTGTAGCTAGAGAAGTCACATCTGGTTTGTTTAGCTCTTTAGTTATAGTGGATATGGGAGCAGGCTGAGGAGATGTTTCTGATTTATCATCAGTTTCGGATTCTTCTTCAGTAGAAGTTTTGGAATCTGGGGATAGGAAAGAGGTAGGATGTAGAAGTTTAACTTTCTCAGACGTTTAGATAGGGTGCAGTACAACTCCTCTGTAGGGGCATTCCATGGCAAGTGAACCAAAATATATGAAATTTGCATGAAAGTCTGTTCTAAGGGTGCTTATGCCCAAAAACTATTTTGAGAATCTCCGCTCTGTAGCTCTTACAGGTCGAAAAAAGGGGCAAAATACCTTGACATCACCATTCTTGAAAGGTCATAACTTTCTTATTATTAGTCCTAGAACAAAAAGTTTAACATGTTTTTTATTCAGAATAAGCTAGGCAATCTTCCTAGGTGCACGAAATTTTAGTATTTAAACCTTTTAAATGAAAAAAGGCTTCTACCTTCTTTGACCTTTAACTTTATTAGAACAAAAATGTAGATTGACTACTTTGCTACTGGTTGGAAAATTAATATTTACTATTAATAGGGATTAGGGATATATTTAAGCTCAAACAGATGCTCAAGACAAAAAAATTATAAGAGTAAAAAGAAAATTGATAATTTGAAAAGTTAAATTGAAGTAGAGTTTCACAAATTATTTAATTTACTAATATTACTAGCAATTTATTAATATTTACCAGTGTTCAATTTACTAATACTTAGGATGTAGTCTGAATAGTGAACATAAAATATCCTTTAAGTTTTCTAAAACTGATGGCAATTCATCGCAGACTAAAGATAAGTTGTTCACTATTCAGACTACATCCCAACTCATTCACTATAGAGGAGTTTATTGGCAGAGTAGAAAGCTCACCCATTTCTTCAGGTAAGTAGAAGTAGGAACTATGGTAGGGAGTGCAGTAATTGCTGGTAGCGAGAGAGCCGATACCTGCAAGAAAACACAATTTCACGTGATAGCAAATTTGGAAAAATTTAAGATACTTCAACTGAAGATCATACAGAAATATTTTCAAATTAAATTTTGTTAAATAGCTGTCTTCAAAACTTAAACAAGATTTTCAAAATTAGGTTAAGTTATAACCAATTTCACAATATATTGTTAATATTAAAATTTCAGTAACTTGTGGCTTGTGCAGTATGTGCCAATAAATATACTAGGAAATTGTAGTACCCCCATAAAATTACCGTTTTCTGTGGATGAGCCGCCATAGTTTCCTTTGCATTTCAAGGGGAGACTCAACTGTCTGTCTAGAGACTGAGGCCTTGGTCTGAAAGTGGACATGATGAGGGGGGAGCGATTGGTTAGATCATCTCCAGTTCTTCCTCTCCTGTTCAATGAAGCGTAGGTATCGTAGTAACTATCCAAAGAATCCTGAAATAAATCATATTAATTAATATAAATATGAAGAAACATTGTAACTAAAAACTATATAATCTTTGAAAAAAGTTAATTATGTAGCGAAATTTTAACAATTGAACGAGAATTCTCAGGAGGAAGTTAATTGAAAATATTAAATACACATCATCCAATAAACAGTCAAATATCAAGGTTCAAAGCTAGCAAAATGAACTGAAATTTGGTTCAAATATTAAAATTTTATCGTTGTAGCTAGCTCAAAGTTAAGAAAATTTAACTCATATTTTACGATACGAGTTAGGGTGACGTCACAATGGTGGGAACATTTGGCATTGACATGTTTCATGAACTAGCCTCCCACTTCACGAGTACTGAAACCTAATTTGTTGACTGAGCATTACGACGTTCCCCATGTTATACAGATGAAACAAACTTTTATACGAGACAGTTATTTATATGAAATTAAATAATTTCTATCAACTAACTAATAGAAGATTACTGGTAATATTCTACCACACTGTTACAAAGTACAAACCTTAGACTCAAGAGCATTGCTAGATGATCTATTGTTTGTATGACCGTTAGATCCTAGTGGTTGAAACTGTCGAGAAATTCTTAAACTCCTGGATGATGAGTCACTTGCACATAAAGCTCGTCCGATGATTCCGTTCGTGACACCACGAATCGGAGTTTCACGGCCACGCCCATCAGATCCATTCACAAGACCACGTCCATCAGATCCATTAACAAGACCATGTCCATCAGATCCATTCAAGTGGCCACGTCCATCAGATCCATTCAAGTGGCCACGTCCATCAGATCCATTCAAGTGGCCACGTCCATCAGATCCATTCAAGTGGCCATGTCCATCAGATCCATTCATGTGGCCATGTCCATCAGATCCATTCAAGTGGCCATGTCCATCAGATCCATTCAAGTGGCCATGTCCATCAGATCCATTCAAGTGGCCATGTTCATCAGATCCATTCAAGTGGCCATGTTCATCAGATCCATTCAAGTGGCCATGTCCATCAGATCCATTCAAGTGGCCATGTCCATCAGATCCATTCAAGTGGCCACGTCCATCAGCTCCATTCACAAAACCACGTCCATCAGCTCCATTAACAAGACCACGTCCATCACGCCCATTTCTATTTTGATCACTCGCAGGACTTTGTTGATGTTGAGTCCCATCATCTCTGTCAAAGGAGTTGGGTACAGGCCTACAAAAGAAGAGTAAAATTAACTAAATGTCATCCTTCCATAACTATATTATAAAGATTAGAGTCACTAGACTTTGTTGTGAAAATATAAATGTATATATGACATTATCATGTGAATAAATACTGTATATGCAAACTCGTACGTTAATAGTTATTGTAATAGATTAAACTAATTTTATGATATAGAATATAGATCAAACACATGGCTTATGAACATGTTACAAATTATAATTCTTCTCAGCAATTTGCGACATAATCGCTTAGTTAAGGATTTAGTATTTTGCACTGGGTTTCAAATAACTCAAATGAAATTAGATGGTGCTATTTGATTAATTTACTTAATTAAAGGGAGGGTGCGGGTGAAATCAAACATTTGTTAATATGTGTTTTAATGGAATCAGCATATTTAATTATGTATGATTACATACTCTGTTCATCTAAATAACACTTATTAAAGAAAAGAAATTTTAATTTATTTTGAAAAAGCGCCATCTAGTGACAAATAGCATAAGCTTTGCTCGAGTCATTGACGCCATCTTGTTGTGATTTCAAAAACGTAGTGCAAAAAACTTTAGTATATCTGCGAGTGATATTATTAATTATAACTCTAAAAATACTTTATTTGTTAGTATATTGTATATAAATCACAAAATAGCTTATTTGGGGAGATAATCAGACATTCTATAAACGTTCATGAAGGTTGTTCTGGAACGTTCTGGAAATAATGTAAACAGCGCCATCTATGAGATGATCGCATAAGCTTATGGTAACTAATAAAAACCCTATTTTCTCTGAAAATACAGTGATTTGAGATGAAACATTTCATATCCGTAACTAATCATTGTTTATTTATGATATTATGAAAAAATATTTGATATGAAAATTAAATATGGTCTAGTTTAAATGTACCACCAGCTAACTATCACATCACTTATTTACACGCTTAGAAATCTTGATTTTTTAGTGGTTAACACAATAATTTCAATAGTATCCTAATAAATTTAGGAAGACGGAGAGGAAATTTGAAAGGAGAGCTCTAATTAGTTAGGGGATTTGTACCTTAGTACTTTGAGTTTTTAGAGTGATCAGACCGAATGGCCAAGATGAATTTGAAAAGTTGCTCCTTAGAGCGAAGGATTTACACTTATAGACTGTACGGTTAGAAACACATACACTAGATAGGTAGTTTTAGATGAGCGCAATAGTTTGATGCTAATTTGATGAGGTCTCGTTTTATACTGAACTAGATTATATGCACTCGTTAGAGTGCATAGCTTCGCCACCGCTTTCACCTGTTCTCTCCCAAAATTTAATGAACTGCTAACTGGATAATTAATTTATTAATTAATTTAGTAGGGGTTTAATGTCTGCTTCGGAATCAAAGGCCATATCGCTGACGTCAAAAAAGGAAATTAAATACAAGGGACTGGAAGAAGCAGTCAGAGAGGAAAGTGGCTCCATGAACAAAGTCACTTACCACCATCGGTGACAATGCTCATGGATGCAGAAAAGCTACTCCGTGAATGCAGTCACTTACCAAAGAAAGTGACGAAACGGGATACAAGCACCGGTGGCTGCACTACGGATGGAAAAGGAAAATGAAGAGATGATAGTAAATGAAGCCTACGAGCCTACCTAACACAAAAATCAAAGACCTCGTAGTTGAAGAGCATAATCCTAGCGCTATCCTCTAAAACTGCAAGTAGCGTTAAAAAAATGGTAAAAAGGAAAAAAGACAATCCATAATCCAAATTACAACAGTTCGGAGCCCAAGGGACGCCACCCTCTTTCTCTTCCATTCACCACAGACAGCTTCAGGATAGAGCCCCTGGGGGCTGCTAACTGGATAATAACCAATCGTCCCACCAAGTTTCATGCAATATGGTTCAATAATTTTTGAGTTGAGTTATAAATGACCTTGACCTTTGACTGGATCGCTCCCAAAATTCTACCAGATGGTTCCTGGACATTAACCAACTTTACCATCAAATTTCAGACTATTTGGTTAAATACATTTTGAGTTATTGAGTTACAAATGGCCTTGACTTTGATATTTGACCCGATCGCACCCAAAACCTAAAAAAATGATTCCTGTATATTGACCAATTGTCCCACAAAGTTTCATGCAATATGGTTCAATACTTTTTGAGTTATAAATGACCATAACCTTGACCTTTGACCGGGTCGATATAACCAAAACGTACCGTCATGTAAAGAGGGTCCATCTAAGCTTTTAATAAGAGCGAGAAACGAAATAGAATGGAGTCTTAGATAGAATACAAGGGACTTTGACATAGTAGTAAGAACTTAAATTGAGAAGGCAGGGAAAAAAGATGGAACGAAGAAAAGACTGTCTATAACTCATTTTATAGGTATACAAAGATAATTGAATAAATAGTAATCACAAAAAATATATAAAGCCTATATATGTTGAAGCTACAAAATTATTAGAAACTTTTAAAATTTAAAATTTTAGTAGGGGGCTAACAACCACAAAAGGCCATGTCGCTGAGGTCAAAAGGAAATTATATACAAGGGACACGAAGAAGCAGTCGGAAAGGAAAATAATATTAATATTAATCCCATAAGCATTGTCACCAACCACCGTCGGTGACAATGCTCCTGGATGCAGAAAAGCTACTCCGTGAATTCAGTCACTTACTAAATGAAGATGTGATAGTAAACGAAGTCTACGAGCCTACCTAACAAAAACAAATCCAAGACCTCGTGATTGAAGTAAATAACCCTAGCGCTATCTTCTAAAACTGCAAGTAGTGTTAAAAAATGATAAGCCTGGTAAAAACTTAAACGACAATACATAATCCAAATTACAACAGTTCGAGGCCCAAGAGCACAGAACTCATTGATCTCCAGTTATGTTCGGTTGGGGAGGGGGATTGTTTCCTAGATCCGTGATAAAATGACTGGGAAAATGTTGAGTGTAGAAATATAGCAAGTATCCGTATTTTCTAGAGATATTCCATCTCACCATTAATGTTGTAGTCTCGTAGCTGTTTTTAACGCACAACTAATGTAAAGCTGCTTAGCGTATATCCATATTAAACATTCTTGTAATTTTATATCATGTCTAGTATATATTCTTCAGAAATTAATGCTTCATCATATACAAACATGTACATATGTTAGTTATATTTATTTCTCATAAATTAAATGATCTTACTCAACTATTAATTAAGTTCATTACTCTTTAGATAGATATTCAAATATGAAAACTATACTATGTTTGATGAAGTTAAATACAATGCATTAATTGAGTAATTACTCCTGCTCAGGTATTATAATGATTCAAAAGAAAATTCTTTGAAATGTATAGATATAAATAATATTGTACAGAAATCAATATATGTAAGTGACGAATAATCGGTCAGTACTACATCTTCGGTCTTAAGAAAAATCTATATAAAAATTATTATTATTACAGTGCTATCTAATACTTCTGCAAACCCGGGTTTGCAGAAGTATTAGATAGCACTGTGTAATAATAATTTTTATATCTTTCTTTTTTCATTTATGACCGAAGATGAAGTACTGACCGATAATTCGTCACTTACCCTAACTATAAAATAATTTGTTGATTTACAGTAGCTACTAAATCATTGTAGATTGTATTTAATAACAAGCAATATCAATTATTATATTATTTGGGTAATTCTAATTAAAATGTTAGTTAATTAATAATGAAATTAACAACACGTCCTCAGACCTTTTTATATATGATGAATAATAAACTGTAATGTAAACAAATACCTAGAATTAATAAGTGCACAAACAGCAGTTTTTGTTTGTTTTCAAAACAAGAAACTAATCATGGTACATTTTTACCTCTGCACTAATAAAATAACTAATAAAGTAACTAATAAAGTAACTAATAACATAACTAATAACATAACTAATAACATGACTAATAACATGACTAATAACATGACTAATAACATGACTAATAACATGACTAATAACATGACTAATAACATGACTAATAACATGACTAATAACATGACTAATAACATGACTAATAACATGACTAATAACATGACTAATAACATGACTAATAACATGACTAATAACATGACTAATAACATGACTAATAACATGACTAATAACATGACTAATAACATGACTAATAACATGACTAATAACATGACTAATAACATGACTAATAACATGACTAATAACATGACTAATAACATGACTAATAACATGACTAATAACATGACTAATAACATGACTAATAACATGACTAATAACATGACTAATAACATGACTAATAACATGACTAATAACATGACTAATAACATGACTAATAACATGACTAATAACATGACTAATAACATGACTAATAACATGACTAATAACATGACTAATAACATGACTAATAACATGACTAATAACATGAAAGGAAAAAATGTACTTTGCAAAGTACTTTTTACTTGATAAGTAACAAGTACTTGTAAAAAGTACTTCTAAGTAATTATTCAAAGTACTTTTTAGAAAGTACTTCAAGTAGTACTTCAAATACTTACTTGTTACTTAGTACTTTTACTTGGTACTTGGGAAGTACTTTCCCGCCCATCTCTGACTAAGTCCTAAAATGCCATAAAGTCAATAAATGCATAAAGTCCTTATAATGCCATAAAGTCTTAAAATGCCATAAAAGCCATAAAATCAATAAATGCCACTAAGTCCTAAAATGCCATAAAAGCCATAAAGTCAATAAATGCATAAAGTCCGTATAATGCCACAAAGTCAATAAATGCCAGTCCTTATAATGCCATAATTGCCATAAAGTCCTAAAATGATGCAAAGTCTTATTCTGGGCTTTTTATACTATATAATAATTTGGTAAGTCGCTAAAGTTGATATGTTGGCAAATTTATAGAACGTTATAATTCAATCAAATTCTGTCTGAATTACTATATAAATAAACTACTTCCATCACTTCAAGAATCAGCATAGTCTGCACTGTATCTAGTTTTCCGTAATTCTTCACATCAATTTTTAGCACATGAACAAAAAAATAAAATTGCGAATAATCAATATAATAAACTATTCAAAGAGAGATATATGTAGAACCTAGGGATATTTGTAATATTTACAATAGAAAAACTGTCAGGTGTCAAAAATTGTGTTTTGTCTCGTAAGTGGTTTTTCCTGTACAACAGTTTCAGAATATCTTAATTGGTCTAATTATCTAATATATGGTTTGTTTAGTCTGAGGTTGTCTACTACGAGGGTTTGCTGTGAATACAAATTTCGAATTTGATATTGGAATTAGTTTCATTTCATGAATTTCAATTTACTTAACCTTTTTTATAATATTTTTAGTTTAAATTTGAATAAATATACAGGGTGGGGCGTAAGTTTGGAAGCAATTTTTCAAACATTAATATAATTCTTAAAAATAAGTTCCTAAGTAGGTGATAGGGTTTGAACTATAGTAGAGACACTACATTATGACGTGGCAGTGTTATTTTTTACAAAAATTTAGTCAATTCAAAAATGTCAGACAAAAGAGAAGCCATTATTGCTCTACACCGTGCCGGGAAGTCAGATTCCGTCATTTCAAAGACTCTCTCAATAGCGAGATCGACTGTTTGGAAGTGTGTGAAGCGTTTTAATGAGAGAGGAGACTTGACTGATCGTCCAAGAAGTGGTAGACCACGCTCACAACGCACCAAACAACTGATAAAATGTGCCCGAAAGAAGATCAGGAGGAACCCGATAAGGTTAATACGATTGTTAGCCAAAACAGCTAATGTGAGTCCCAGAACAATGAGAAGAGTTGTCAAAGAAGACCTAGAGATGTCCTCTTTCACCCTCCAAAAGAGACAGACTCTGTCAGAAGCTGTAAAGAAAAAGAGATTGGAGAGAAGCAAAGCACTTCTGAGAGAATTGAAGTCTAGCACGGCTGGTGAAATTATTTGGTCTGGCGAAAAAAATTTCACAGTGGAAATGGCTCACAACCGGAGGAATGACAGAATAATTGGTAAAAGTGCAAAAGACATCCCATACAACCAAAAAACTGTCCACAGAACCATGAAACCTGCTTCAGTAATGATCTGGGCCGCCGTTTCAGAAACTGGAGATCTCCTTTAATTTTTGTGGAACAAGGCGCCAAAATCAATGCTAAATGTTATATTGAGAATATTTTGACGCCAATGTTGGAGTCAGCTAAGGATCACTTCGGTAATGACACTCTATGGACATTTCAGCAAGACGGCGCGACTTCACATACTGCAAATGTCACTTAAAACTGGTGCCATGACCATCTTCCACGGTTTTGGTCCAAAGAAATGTGGCCTCTCTGCTCCCCAGATGTTAATCCTATGGACTTTTCGGTATGGTCCATTCTTGAATCAAAGGCCTGTGGTAAATTCCATCGCAGTGTGGATGATTTAAAGCGTTCGCTCCAAAGATCTTGGAAGGAAATTTCACAAGAACAGTTGCGTGCCGCAGTAGGAGGAGTTCGGAGGAGATTTGAGGCTGTTATTAAAAACAAGGGGGGACATTTTGAATAAATTTATGATTTTTGAATTCTTAAAACCCTTATGTAATAATACATAACTGTAAATTATTAAATATATTTTTCGTTGGATTATAATATGTACTTTCATTTGCTTCCAAACTTAAGCCCCACCCTGTACTATAAACTAGATTCATTGAATTTTTAAGGAATGAATTGTTTATTTGTTTTCACATCTTTTTTATTTAAACCGACTAAAAAATGTGTTGATTTTATATTTCAAAATGCTAATTTATTTGTTGTAAATACCTATTTATTAATCCTAAAAGTTTATGTATAAATCCTAAAATGACTCTTAGGTCCTAAAATGCCTTTTTTTATAGGTCCTAAAAGTCCGGGCTCTAGTAATAATATATGATTTTAAGTAAATTTCTTAAAGTGATCAATTTAATTTATAAAATTTAGATTAATTAATTCAATATAAATAAATTCAATTCAATTTAAATAAATTCGATTTAATTCAATTTAAATAAATTCAATTTAAATAACTTAGAATTTAACTTATATAATTGGATGAAATCCTTATTTTTAGTAGATTAACATAATATTTTAATTACATGCATTATACTGCAGGCTGTCCTTATCTCGACACTAAAGATAGCGCTTATCTTTCGCACACTCTTGCTAAAAGATCAAACGTCACAAACAGCTAAAGAAAAATGGTGTTAGCAATGCACCTCAGAACTTTGGTCAATATTCTGCAGGAATAAACACAAATTGTCCTACTTGACCCTTTAATGACATGCGTGATCATATGATCACGCAACATTATTTATAGTGTAAAACTCTGTCAGTTTTAATTAAACATTACTTCTGTAGCAAACTTGTCATGGACATGTTAAGTATAACCCCACTGTATGTTTAGGCAATCAGTCAGTAATTATATTCAGGTTATAGGATTTGGCAGCATTAATTTGATGACCTAGGATTTTTGGCATCCTTGCAAAACTATTTCGGTAAGAAGGTAAGACCATTTAAACAGGTAATTAATAAATTCGTCGACCTGAAATTTAAGTGGATTATTCAATACAAATTTAAGAATGTAGGAAATGAAGGATTAGTCTTTATATTATATATTATTGCAATTTGAAATTCAATCATAATAATCACAACCGTTTATTCAGAAACTAAGCTGTGAATGAACATACGAACTATTTTATTATGCTTTTAACCTCTAAAAGTAACTCACAAGAGGTTTCATCAAAATCGGAGACATAAAGTTTTATCTCGTCACTATAGAGGGTTTTCATACTAGTGTACGCGTGCTGTCAAAAATGTCCGTATTATTGGTATAATCAATTTTTTGCACACTGATGTTAGTTCAATTTATGTAATAATTATTATCCCATGCTTCGCTTTTTCTTCAATATTTTCAACTGAATATAGAATTTGATTTATTTTAGTTATTGAAACCATTTATTGGACTGATAGCAGAATAATTTCGCTGCTTCCTAACCGTATTATTAAATTTAGAGTATGAATTACTGAACATACTCTAGATTACCAAAGAATGAACTTCATCTCTGTGACAGTATTCGATAGAGCGAAAATAACTAGATTACGTGAACTCTGTTGAGCGCATACATTCGCCGCCGTTTTAACCCGTTCTCTCCCAAAATCTAATAACCTGGTAACTGGATAATGACCAATCGTCAAACCAGGTTTCATACAATTTAGTTGAATACTGTTTGAGTTTGAGATTTAAATGACATTGACCTTTGACCGGATTGCTCCCAAAATTCTTCCAAATGGCTTCTGAGTAGTGGCCAATCGTTCCATCGAATTTCAGGCAATCTGGTTGAGCACTTTTTGAGTTACGAGATTAACAAGATTACAAATAAATAAATGTCTCTTTAATCATAAATCATAACCTTCCGCTTTTTGCGAAGGTAATAAATGAATAAACTTAGATGAGACGCCACTTTAATAATAAAAAACTATATTCGAAAATTCCACGAACCAAGATGGGTTCGCTGTTCACCTACATCTGGTTCATAGGTTCACAGCGGTTCTTGGAAATTTCGGTCTCGGTTTATAATGGTGTTATTAAAGAACAACGATAGAAAAAGTTTAAATTATGAATACTAAAATGCGTAGTTTATTTATTAAAAGCGGATAACATCATTAACCGGTGTGAAATGATATGTAACATTACTAATTTTAACATGTGTCGACATATATTTAACATGCGATTTGAGTGGAAAAATCGGTCTCAGAAAGTGCGGTCTCAGGTATAAACAAAACTCATGAATTTTAATTCTTTATAGGGTAGCTTCAGAGTCGACAGGCAGTTCCATTTTTCCACAAATTATATGAGCGGAAGAGAAATGGTAAATGATAATGCTCTATTTCTAAGTAACAGAAAATAATTAACTTACAGCAACAATCCGATTCGAGGATTTTACCACTACCAGTATACAGTTCGATAATTCGTCTAAACCCATTAATAGAGAAAGATGACAATATTATATGAAATCATTTCCTGATAATTAGAAAAGACGTGAAAGTTGTGCGAATGTTTCTTCTTCGTTAGGTCACGTGCAGCAATAGAGTGATGAGAATGAGTTATTGGAGGTTGAGTTCCTAGTGGAACAGACAGAATACAAATAGCACAACACCCGTAGAATAGGGTACTAGGACAGAATGTCTACGGAAAAAATGCCCAACGGATTAATGCCTAACGGAAAAAATGCCTAATGTACAAAATATATGAATAAAGAAAATAGAAATTGTAAAATTATGACGTAAAAAGATGTTACAAAGTGAATAAAAGAATTAACTCCATATTTAAATAAAAAATATTGAAGTGATATCTGTAATGGATTGATTATTGGTAAATAAAGAACAGAATAAATTATATTGTAATATAACTTATCATAATTGAACATCAAATCATATTTTTAAAAATTTATGTGAAACCTAAGAAAAAAATGTATACTACGTTCCAGTTACATCTTATAAAGAATACTGTATTTTTTCCATCGGAACTTCTAATACTATAAAGATAGTTGAATAAAACAAATATCGGCGGTATTTTTTTATAACCAGAGTAGTTAATTGCATGTCAGTACTAACTTATGTAAGCATTGTAATCACTTAACTTACTTTAGAATTTCAAAAACAAATATGAACATCACTATAGATTGAAGATGATTATAGCTATCTAAAAGAATAAACAATATTTAAAAGAATGAAAATAGAATAAGATGATCATAAATATCTTTAAAAAATGATAAGAGAAGAAGATGATTATAGATATCCGATAAAAATTTCAATGTGTAGGAAGATTAATTTTTTAGAGCGATTTGATAAATAGAGCAAACACTTTAGTGATAAATCACAAACACAGTGAAATGAAATAAGAGGGTATTTACACTAAGCACGCTGAGTTACTAATGTTCTTATTCAATGTGAAGGTGATTTAATAAACTATCTTAGACACAAAACTCTGTTTCCACTTGGTAAAAACTTATTTTAAATCTTTGCCCACAACTTCAATATTTGAAATAGGTATAAATGCATTTTAGGCATTTTGTCCGTTAGGCATTTTGTCCGTTAGGCATTTTGTCAGTTAGGCATTTTGTCAGTTAGGCATTTTGTCAGTTAGGCATTTTGTCAGTTAGGCATTTTGTCAGTTAGGCATTTTGTCAGTTAGGCATTTTGTCAGTTAGGCATTTTGTCAGTTAGGCATTTTGTCCGTAGGCATTTTGTCAGTTAGGCATTTTGTCAGTTAGGCATTTTGTCAGTTAGGCATTTTGTCCGTAGGCATTTTGTCCGTAGGCATTTTGTCCGTAGGCATTTTGTCCGTAGGCATTTTGTCCGTAGGCATTTTGTCCGTAGGCATTTTGTCCGTAGGCATTTTGTCCGTAGGCATTTTGTCCGTAGGCATTTTGTCCGTAGGCATTTTGTCCGTAGGCATTTTGTCCGTAGGCATTTTGTCCGTAGGCATTCTGTCCGTAGGCATTCTGTCCGTAGGCATTCTGTCCGTAGGCATTCTGTCCGTAGGCATTTTGTCCGTAGGCATTTTGTCCGTAGGCATTTTGTCCGTAGGCATTTTGTCCGTAGGCATTTTGTCCGTAGGCATTTTGTCCGTAGGCATTTTGTCCGTAGGCATTTTGTCCGTAGGCATTTTGTCCGTAGGCATTTTGTCCGTAGGCATTTTGTCCGTAGGCATTTTGTCCGTAGGCATTTTGTCTGTAGGCATTTTGTCCGTAGGCATTTTGTCCGTAGGCATTTTGTCCGTAGGCATTCTGTCCGTAGGCATTCTGTCCGTAGGCATTCTGTCCGTAGGCATTTTGTCCGTAGGCATTTTGTCCGTAGGCATTTTGTCCGTAGGCATTTTGTCCGTAGGCATTTTGTCCGTAGGCATTTTGTCCGTAGGCATTTTGTCCGTAGGCATTTTGTCCGTAGGCATTTTGTCCGTAGGCATTTTGTCTGTAGGCATTTTGTCTGTAGGCATTTTGTCTGTAGGCATTTTGTCCGCGCACGTAGAATAGATACCCTTGAAACAATACTATAGAACTCATCTATAATGAATGTGTGTCCTGAGTAAGGAAGTAGCCTCTATAGTGAACAAATATTCTTCAGTCTGCCATGAATTTCCATCAGTTTTATAGAACTGATGGACATTCTTGGCAGACTAAAGAAAATTTATTCACTATAGAGGCTACTTCCTTACTCAGGACACTACATTCACTATAGATGATTCATTACAGAGGAGTTCAACTGTAGTATATAGTTGAAGGTCCCTACACTATTTTTTTATTTCTCTCTTCATTAAAACTAAGGTTACTGATTCAGTAGTACATATCGGGGAAAGTGTGTCATTACTCGGACACTCACAGTACTCGGAAAATGATCTGCAACATAGGTAGTGAACCAATCTTACCTTCAAAAATTTCAGATTGGCCTATATTAGCTAACACCAACTCTCTGAGTACAGCGATCGTAAAAGAAGTCAGAGTCCTGTCAAGTTTCCCTAATTATTAAGTAAAGTTAGTGAACTGTTCTATTAATTCCAGTGATATAACCCTATACTTATTGTAATAAATAGTAAGAAAAAATATGCTATCAAATTTTCAAGAAGATTGAAGTGTGCACAAGTAAAATCTTCAGATCGGATTGTTATTTGTAGTTCATTATTTTTGTGACTCAGAAATAAAACAGTGTTATTTGATATTTCCTTTCTGCTAAAGAATTTCGTGCTCTAGAGAAATGTTTGACAGTAATATTTTTACTTTGTGAGAGTTAGCAATTCTTTTAAAAACAAATTACACAGAATGAAATTCATGAGGGTAATGAAATCCCTGTTGTTCTTTTTAGGCGAGAGGGTTTCTCAGTGGTCAAGTCTTTAGAAATAATGAGCTTTGTAGGTTTCGTACTTCTTAAGTTTTCAACTGTGTTGGTTCTTCTCGTCACAGATGAGTTTAGTAGGAAATAGGGGATAAATTATTTTGAAATTGATCAGGTCTAATTAATTGAGGGTAAAAATAACAACTGCCAAACGGTGAGCGGAAGACCGATAGAAATTGGAAGAATGAAAGGAGAGGCATCTTTTGGGTTGGTTGAAGGAAGGGTTTCCAAGAATCTCTCGAGGTATAAAAACGAAAGGTTAAATCCATGAGGTATTGTCTCTCTCCAGCTGTATGAAGTGTCTGACTCACTGTTCATCAGAGTTATCAAGGAGTTTAGAAAAGCCATCAAGCTCAGGCCGGTGGAGTCTCCATCTAACACAGCCTTCAGGAGCCATCATGTTATTTAGTCGATGAAGATCTACACCAACCTTAGCGTTGGAGATAGAACCCTCAGTTACTGACTCAATCTTGCAATTCCATGGGTCAGTAGCAGTTTCCTGACGACTGAGAGTACATTCTCTACGACAAAGTCAGAGCTACTTTAGAAGATAAGACCATGTCGAACCAGAAATTGAAGCGGATTGAAAAACGGCATCTATGTGTCAGAATAGAAATTTTACAAGTAGAAGCCCAAAGTGAAAGTCCTTACATCCAAATCCTAATCCCCCTCAGTGTTTGTGTAAACCCCATGAGCTGATGTGCTTACTAGAGAAAGATAAACCCTCTACCTCCTGTAACCTCCAATGTTTAACCACCATGTTGCAAGTTAATTCATTTAGTTTCTCCTTAGTTAGATTTGTGATTAATTTAGTTATTATAAACAATGCTAATTTAGGATATACCATTTTTGAGCCTTTGTCAGATTGATTATTTAATTTAGAATTTTAGAGTATAGCTACATTTAATTATAAATTAGACGTCGTTTTATGGAATCTTTACTTTTGGTACGATAATGGACATTGATACTAATTAATGAAGTGAAGTATTTGATGATATAAATAGAGGACAAGTAAAGTAATCAGTAAATTACAAAAACTGATTATTCTCTCTAGGAAGAATCGTAACCACCGTAAATGAATGCTCGCTCGGCACTAATCAAAAACCACGCAACTAAGTTATTGAAAGGATTTGATTGTTGACAGTATTTGAAATATTTTGAATAATATGAACGATTTGAAAATATAGTTAAAAGTGAGAAATAAAACACCCTGAAAACAGCGACATAGAATGTTAAAAAAAATTACTTGGAAATAACCTTTAAACTCGATTGCTATATCCTAAATAACAAAAATAAATAACTTTACAGCGGCACTTTCTGAAACTAATTAACCTGAACTTCCAGTGACAACTTAAAACTTCTCCAGGAAAAATATACAGTTAAAGCAGGTATGTTCTAAGTTAGCGAACTGTTCCATATCTTCGATCATTTAAAAATATATATAATTGTTATAATTAATTACAGTTTTCTTATATGATCGGAAATGTGAAACCGGTCAGTAACTCTGAATTACCCCGAAAATTCAACTAATTGTTACAGTTAGGTTTTTTTGGATTGTTTTTCATAGTGGCTTGATTCGTTAATGGGGTGAAATCTACATTATCGTAAAACACGAATTAACCTGAGCAAAATTTCAAAAAATCATAGGGTGATGAAGCATGTTTAGAAATTTATAATTTGGGTCAAATTGTCAATTGATATTATGATCCAAGACAATTTTGGCTCATCACTTTTGAAGATTTCAAACCAATATTAACATAGGATTCAATCAACATATCAAGTTTTGACCTTTTGAAATGCAAGCCAATTAATTGGCTTTAACTGACATACTCTATAACATGGGACTGATGAACCAATTACCAAATGGTTAGTTTACTTTCCAAATTACCGATTAGAATTTCACATAACCTTTAGGGTAAATTCCAAGTTAACGTAGAGTTTCACATTTTCGAGTTTAAAATATGTATTTTCCCATCGTGATCGGAATTGCGGGACTGCTCGATAACTTGAAATTTACACTAAAATTATTAATTTAGTAGGGGTTTAACGTCTGTTTCTGAACCAAAGACCATATCGATGACGTCAAAAATTTACTAAGTAAAAGGGACTGGAAGAAGCAGTCAGAAAGGAAAGTGGCTCCATGAACAAAGTCACCTAAAACCAGTCTATGCCAAGCTCATGGATGCAGAAAAGCTACTCCGTGAATGCAGTCACCTTACCAAGGAATGTGACGAAAAGGGACACAAGCACCGGTGGCTGCACTCAAAAATGGAAGAGGAAAATGAAGAGGTGATAGTAAATGAAGCCTACGGCCCTACGAGTCTACCTAACACAAAATCCAATACCTCGTAGTTGAAGAGCATAACCCTAGCGCTATCCTCTAAAACTACAAGTAGCGTTAAAAAATGATAAACCTGGTAAAAAATTTAAAAAATACACAATCCAAAAGCAAACAGTTTGGACCCAAGGGATGCCACCCCCCTTCTCTTCCATTCCTAGTTTCACTAGAGACTGCTTCAGGAGAGAGCCCCTGGGGGCCACAAGGAAAATATTGGTAGATTTCCAACTGGGTAAATTAGTCACATCCCGTAAATGAAAAATACACTAGATGATTTTTTTCGTTTTGGGCAAAATTCTATACGGTACCTACCTACCTTATTGAACATTGTCTTTAGATTATTAAGGTATACCTAGATTTAAAAAAAATCCAAAAAGGCAAACAACTGAATTACCGGACACACATGGTGAAATGAATCACCCGTGACTCCACTTTGTGGACACTGAATTGTTAGGGAAAGTTACGTATTATCGAATGGTTCCACATTTTCGATCACATAAGAAAAATATATAATTAAGTATATTTTAAGTGGACAACCCAGATTTTTCAATATTTATTTTCTTAAATGAACGAAAACGTGGAACTGTTCGATAACTAAGAAGTTTCTCTAGAATACCTATATTCAATTTCAACTTCTGAAGGTTTATTACCATTATAACTTATTAATCTTAATGCTAATAGTTTTAATCCTTTAATTCTTAGTTTAATTAATTAATATCCGTCTGAACTTCTAAGTATCAACTGAAGCATAGGATAAGTCAAAGAGATTAATAACTAATTATTAATAAGAAGTTTTTGCTTTAATGATTTCTCGTAGCCAGGTACGAATGTAGCGATTTAGTAAACAAACTTTAAGCAATCAATGATGATAGGTAGCTAGTCTATATTATGAATCATATAAATAAAATTTCTTTATCGTAGTTACATGTTAGTAAGATTTATACGAATCAAGATAAGGAAAATGTTATTTTACTAACAATGTATAAATTAATAGACTTACATTACTCAGGTGTACAAAGTCCTACAAATTCACCAGTCACTGACACCCACGCCTTCCACTCACGGACTCACAGACACGAATGCGAGGGCGCGTGCTTATGAATTGGATGAAGCCGCCACGTGCAACGTTCCACTTGACCCCGGAAAAAACGTTACAAGGATTGGGTAAAATAAATATTATGTTCAACTGTTAAACATTGTTCACATAATGTTCACATTTACAATTACTTTCCAATACTATTAATATTTATTTGAAATAGTTAAGGTTATGAAATATAGGTATTAAGTTACAGCACGTAATCAGGTGAACGCGAGTTATACATGTCGTACGATATGCAGTTGCCAGTTAGTATATTTCATTCGGTTTTTAAATTATTCGACTTAGCTTATATTTAAATGATGTGCTATTTGATGAATGTCTTTAAGGTAGTTAACAATAAGATATAATTGTTTTGTATCGTATTATAAAAAAAATAACGATTGATTTAATTTCCAGAATAATCAATTGATGTCTTTCGATGAACAGATGCCATATACCACCAAATGAATTCTTCTAAACAATAAAACAGGTATTAATGAATAAATGAAAATGTCTTATAAATTTATCTCCTCTTTCTGTTTTACTTTGTAATAAATAATTTATAAGCTTATGAATAAGTTAGCTTTAACCGTACGATAACTACGAATAACGGATCGACCGTCCAATAACTCGGCACTTACCCTGAATTGTCAATAAATTTCTGTAGGCTTTCTAGGTATAATCGGATCTTTCCCATTTGACGACCCCCACCAAATTTTTTTTATTATTATTATTATATATATTTTGTCCACAGATTAGGAAAATCATAACCGTTTTTTGTAGAAACAAATATTTTATGAGATATGAGGGTTTAAAGTAAATTATTTCCTATGTATTACTGTAGGATTGAGAACTTTGAAAAAAACACTTGTTTTCATTCCAATTAGGTACTCTCAAACATTATAGATTTTTTAGTGAAACTGTAATGTAGTTTGTTGTATCCGCTAGTTTGTTGTACTGCACACTTCATGATTAATTAGTGATCATTGATATATCAATAAATATATCGAATAATTCCAGTTTCCGTAATATTTTCCATTTATACTGATATATGTGTAAATCAATAATGAAGTATGCAGTACAATAAACTAGCGGATACAACAAACTACATTAAGGCTATCTCTGACAAAAATTGGCAAAAAAGCGAGAAAACACGAGTGTTTTCAAAGTTCTCAATCCTTCAGTAATACACAGGGATTAAATAACTTTAAACCCTCACATCTCAAAAAGTATTAGTTTCTACAAAAAACGGTTATGATATACGGTTTCTATGGACAAAAGTACATAATAAAAATTTAATTTAAATTAAATTTGGTGGTAGTCGTCAAATGGGAAAGATCCGTATATTCTATGCATTGTAAGCACTATGAGGCATTACTAGAAATGGGATAATAATTTACTCAAAAATCGAAAATGTATGCTAAAATTTTAATATTTTAAGGAGATATATCGATACAAGACATAAAACACAAAAATATATTAACTCGATACGCAAAATGCTTCACTGAGAAAATAATATGACTAGGTATTTATAAAAATCATATTTAATACAGACTTTAATATTGAAACCTTAAATAGGATTAAGGTTTATTTTATTTTGCCATAGATATTTCAACTAACCATATTGGTAATCTAGAAATTAGGAAACCGTGTTTAGGTAGATTTATTTATATTTTTACCTGTGGAATTTAAATCTTTTAAATATCCTCTCCAGGCTCCGGGAAAAAATTGAGTTTATAACATAATATTATAGAACTAAGGTCTACGATCATTATTCTGCAAACCGCATACAATTCTGTTCAGTATTTATTTTATAATTTGTTTTTTAAAGTTTTTTTATACTCTGTGAGCAACAATTGAGCGAATCACTAATCTGATGCTCAAGAAGAAGATTGTACACTCTTTGTTTTGATTACAAATTTGAATTTTATAAACAAACTATGCGTTTTAAGCCTTTATTTAAATTGTTTCAGATATTAATTGTTCCCTAAAGTATATAAACGTTTCTATTATAAGTTCATTCAATTTTATACCTTTACACGAATATTAAATGGATTTATTAAACCTAATACCTAGTTGACAATCAAAACAAATGGTGTACATTCTTTTTCTTCAGGCTGAAAATTTCTTAAATTAGTAAGTCGGAAGTTAAATAGGTTTTGTAGAGTTTTGATTTTAAAAATCTTTAAAAGCATGTAAAATTAAAAATGCGCTACCAAATTCGATGAGGTTTGCAGCAAAATGATGAGGAACATTAGCCTCGTTAAATAAAGCAATAAAATATTTGCTTGGAGGGGACCTTTAAACTAATTTACTTTAGTTCAGTCCAGGTTTTTCACTCCTACTCCTTATGATGAATTCGAGTTTTCTATTCGAAAACTTGAACCCTAAAATACCTTCATCATTAAATTTAAATAACCTCGTGAAAACAAAGAATATATTTCACTGATCCTGGCAAAAAGATGTATGTCCATAAATTCCCAAAATGAGTTAGGACTGCTAAAATGCTGCTGAAACCATAGTAAATAAATAGAGAAGTATGCTAGGTTTCAAATTCATTGACGCTGAACTTGATCCATTCTTCATAAACGATGTAAACAAATGACGTCGCACAGAGTAGGTACTCTCAAATATTATAAGTATTATTAGGTAAAATAGAGTGTAAAACGTGATATAAACAATTTTATGTAAGCTAATATCCATGAAAATACACATTCAACTGAATAATAGCACAATTTTTAATTAAAAACAAACGGAAAAAACTTTGTGTGACGTCACACAGAGTATTTTTGGATGTTCCAATATTGTACTTGGTACACTTCTCTATTTATTTACTATGGCTTGGATGGCCTACAGTGCCGACAAAGAAGGGCTACATATGTGTAGAGTGAACTGTTAGACAGTATGTGAAAAAATACGTGATTTACTGAACGTATTTGCAAACTTTAAAAGCGAATTAGAAAAATATATACTACTGGTGTACTTTCCTGTTAAAAATAACGGGTTTTCATCGATAACAATTTATTTCTAATCGTTAGGTTACTTTTTGTGAATCTCAAAAACTATTAGTTTCTACAAAAAACGGTTTTGATTTCAGATTCTATGGATAAAAATACATACAGAAAATTAATTTAAATTAAATCTGGGGGAGGGGGGGGGGGTCGTCAAATGGGAAAGACCCATTTATCTTATAGATAAAATACATTTAAAAATTGAATGAAAACAAGAAAATTTAAATACCAAGTCAATATAGCCCATGCATATCATAGTTACATTCTTCATGTTTAATACCCGTCATGTAAAAGCGGACAACAAATAAATAAACGAATAAAAAGACACACTACAGGTATTATTAGGATTATTATTATTTAACTTTTATTTTAATTGGTATCTACGATATATCAGCAGATATCATGTATAGTTGTTCCATTTAATATAAAGTTTTAAATGATAACAATTAATTATATACTTCTTTTTCTACATGTCGAAAATGTGGACCGTCCGTTAACTCGTAACTTACCCTATATAATATTAATCTTATACAAATAAAGTTATAATTACATCTGCTGAGCACAGATGTAATCATGATACAGTAAGCTGAACAATTATGTATGTTATTTGTAGAGTATTAATAATTGTAAATAAATAATTAATTAAATTGTGTAAAATTAATTAACACACAACAGTATGTTGTTATAATTTCTATTATTCACAGAAGGATAAAACATGAAGCGTAATTTATCATCAATATAACATATTTCATTATCTAAAATTATGGTACCTATTCAATTGAAAGAAGCTATAAGACGTTCGAATTCGATTAATAAAGCATGAATGAATTACTTAATTCGAATAAATAAAAATGCAAATATATATAAAAAGCAGCGATTATTGAAGACTAGAAGAGTCTAATTTTTCAATATAATGTTCAATATAAAAACAGTTAAATAGATTTTTTTATTCACCATTTAATTTATAATCCCAAATTACTGAAATAATACAGCCTAGCTGGTTTATACGATCAGATTAATGCTAAAAGATCTGGTCGTTAGATCTGATCGAAACTATACATCCGATTGTTTAAATGAGTATTTTCGACGTACGATGCATCGTACGAGTGATCTGTTGATCGGATGTGCTTGCTAGATATTTGGCTCCTCCCACTCGTGCGATTCCGATCTAATCCTTGGTCTAAGGTCTAAAAAGTGATTAGACGATATTTTGGCGGCAGTTGTGCCCATGAATGCCTTGATATAACTATGACCTGGACCATGGTAAAATAACTCTGTAAGGTATGACCGCGAAAGATACTAAATTGAGTTTTTTTTAGCGCGTATCGTTGACACTCGTATTGCAAAATCTTGTTGAACGTATCTTATCATAGTTATTTTTCATTTATTCAAGTAATATTAAGCAAATCAAGAAAATGGTAGATAAGATTTAATTAACAAAAATATTAATATATAACCATTAATTAATTGAATTATTTTTCCTTTGGTTCAAAATTAGTGTATTCAATAATAATAATATAAATATAGTACCTATAATGCTTTCTATATTAAATAGTGTCAGGGAATTAATAACACCATGGATTAAAATATTTTACAGGTCATATATTTATATAGATAACACAAGTATAACTTTAAAGGTCCGTTTGCTCGAAATAGCATGGCAAACTCTCATTTTCTCACTTCTATGACGTCACAATATACTCCCGCACGGATGTGAGGGTTGGGGGTGCTTGCTTTATCATCAGGAAAAGCCCACAGGAAAAAAAAGCCCACAATAAATAATAATAATATAAATTACTTACTTTGCTTTAGTATTACTATTATGGAGCCAAATGGGTTCAGAATAGCAGGTGAAATTATATTAATATTAATATTGCCGCTTCTTCCCGTTTAAAATATTCTAAAATATAATTTATTTTATTTGGGAATAACGTCACTTTTCAGCCATTTCGATTGTATCGCCAACGTCAAGAACATATTTTAAAAAAGGAATGGAAGAAGCAGTCAGAAGGAAATTAGCTCCATGAACACCGTCAGTGACAAAGCTAATGGATGCAGAAAAGCTACTCCGTCAATGCAGTCATTTACCAAGGAATGTGACGAAAAGGGACACAAGCACCAGTAGCTGCACTCACGGATGGAAGAGGAAAATGAAGAGGTGATAGTAAATGAAGCGTACGAGTCTACCTAACACAAAATCTGAGACCTCGTAGTTGAAGAGCATAACCCTAGCGATATCCTCTACAACTGCAAGTAGCGCTAAAGAATTATAAACATGGTAAATATGAAAAAAGACAATTATACATAATGCAAAATACAACAGTTCGGGACCGATGGGATTCCACCCCCTCTCTTCCATTCACAACAGAGAGCTTCAAGATAGAGCCTCTGGGAGAAAAATATAATTGAAAGGGTAAAGTGAAAATTACGGAGGACTTTAAAATTTTTATACTATAAAATTTAATTTCAACAAGTATACTACTATACAATTAATCTTAGCGATGAAGGTTTTCAAAATGTGACAAAAGGTAAAGACATAGAAAACTGATTAAATATTCGTGCCTTCGAAAACTTATACCCTTATTAAAACACCTTTATGTTTTTCTGTATTTCAAATGATTAGGTATGTTGTTGTGAGCTTTTTTCCTTGTGGGCTTAAATACCTGTGGGCAATTTTCCTGAAGACATTTTTCCAGTGGGCTTTTTTACTGTAAGCATTTTTCCTGTGGGCTTCTTACCAGTCACCATTGTCATTATACCATGTACTCGAGATAAATCGGATGAGTCTAAATGCAACGGAGTTTTCATCCGATGCGAGGTCTTACGATTGATTCTAAGATTAATCTGTACGCGTAAACCAGGATTTAGAAATATTTTGTAACTGATCGATATAACGGATGCGGTGTCCTAAATGCTTCTTTTCAACCACCTCCTCTATGTATCAGTACTGTTCTAGACTTCAAATACTTAGGTAAAACATTTCATATTGTTATCAATCTCATGATATTAGTAGCTAAAACTAAACTTATAGAATAAGAGAAAGATTTTTAACCTAGAAATTTTATTTACATAAATTTGGTTCACTGGGAAAATGTGTGCTTTGTCTCTGCACCAATTTACAACAAAATTCATCTGTTATATTATTTGGGATAAAAATGCAAGCGGAATTTGAGTTTTATATATTATTTTGTATGGAATTAAAAGGAAATAGTTAGTATTGGCACAGAGTAACAGTACAATTTTTTCTGTGTTTAGGGATAAACTAAATGCGACTATAACGTAAGAAAAAAGTATTTCACTGTAGAGTGTAGAATCGTCACCACAAAATTGAATGGGCTGACGATTCTACAGGTGGTTTATATTGTAGTATTCAAGATCATATTTACCATTGACTGCAATAAATATTCTTCCAATTAGCCTAACCTTAATACAAAACAAGTGGTGAGCCAGTTGCCAAAATAATATCGCGTCTTGCAGGACTGTTAATTCCTTAGTTTGGGTCATTTAACTGGCAGTGTCAATGGAGGAACTGAAACCTAATAAGGTCGCTGCAACAATACCTCTCTCTAGTGTAGTTTATCATAACTCTATGATTACAAACTGCCCTTCAAAATGGAAGGAACTACATTTCAGGAAATAATCATCCCTTACAAACTGTCCTTCCAATTGAAGTAATTCGATACTTTGAACAAAATAAATTAATGATGGAAGATATGAAAGGTGAAACTTGTGAAGAAATTAAGAATTGGACAAATTATTTCATATCGAAAGATGGTTATTACATCTGAAAATATGGCATAATTTTATTATATTTATTAATTCATGATAAGATATTAAAGATGCTCAAGTACTGTAGATTATAATTGTAGTGTTAATAGTTTATAGGGCCTGTCTAACATCATGAGAGAGTTCTATTAGTCATAAGGTAAAGGATCTACCTAACACTCAGACTCTACTCTCACAAATGATTGATAGACCCTTTACTTTATTTTCCCTTCGATTGATAATTATTTTCTATTCCGGTATCGAAGACCAAAAGCTAATATATTTTTTTGTGGACTTATCACAAAATTTATTTATTAATATTAATAATCCTTTATATATAAATAATTTTATCAAGTTATTTTCATCATGATACAAAGGATAAGAGGAACAAAATCAAGCATTCAGAAAATTTATTAAAATTGTAAACATATTAACAAAGTAAAAAACAATCTTATTAAAATCTATGAATTAAAATATATAATTGCAAATAAAAATCATTTGTGGCCACACAAAACTAAATTTAAGAACTATTTCTAAGAAGGCACTCAGAAGATACATTTAAAGGCACAGTGTAACTTTTACAACTTTCACTGAAATAGGAATAAACTTAATCAAGAACATCCATAATAGAAAAATATTTGAACTCTTGGATTTATAAAAGCCTATTAAATTATATAATTACGCCATCCAGCGGTGAAAACGTCAATCTCCGTGCGTGCTTTTTTTTACTTTTATTTACGTAACATTTGTCACCAAATCGGCGCCAACGCCACCTAGCGGTAAAACTGACTATTATCCATTTAACCCTAAGGGCACAGTCACACGAACGTTTTTGCACGGCGTTTTCACCGCGTTTTTGACTCTGAGGAAATTGTGGTTAAACCCATTTCATACGTATGTACGTTACGTGACGCTTTTGGAGAGTTGAAAACGCTCTTGTGACAAGGCCCTAAGGCCCATACTATACTGGCAGTTTCACCGCCACGTTTTCACTGCCGTTTTTACACGTCTTCAATTAATCACGGTTAAATGTATGGAAAACAAATTTGTATACTATACTAGCGTTGCTATCGCGTTCCATTCATTTAACTGTGATTAATTGAAGAAGCGGAAACAGAGAGTAAAAACGCGGCGGTGAAACTGCTAGTACAGTATGGGCCTAAGATGCGTTATTTATGTATCCAAATAATGCAGGTCTATTAGTCAATATTATAAAATGAAGTAAGAAAAAGTTGTACTTGGCCTTCAAATTCAAATAATTCAGCCCTATTTATCGGTAGATATTCCTGTTTGTTTCTTCCACTGTTCTATCATGTGGTAATCCACAGCGTTACCACCACACACCACCACTACCACCGGGGCACGGAGGGTGCCCTCCTGGAGTAACTCCTTCACCAGTCCCGAGTAGCAGGCCGCTAGAGCTGCACCACAAGATGGCTCTACTAGGTAGCGGTGATCATCTGATAGAAACAGAGATGTGAGAAGAGAGAAACACTCTGACCCACCAGTCATATAAAAACATTAGATAAAAGTTTCCATAAGTCACTCAAACTTCCACATTGAAACACCAGTCAGTTTAAAGAAAAAGAAAAGGAGAAAAATTCTCATAATTCACTCAAACCACCACACAGTGACACTGAATCACCAGTCAGCTTAATGAAAATCTAACCAAAATTTTAATAAATAGCTAGCTCAGGTTTTAGGCCACCACACTGAACCACCAGTTAGCTAGAAGGAAAATGAAAATCTTAACGAAAAAATATTAAATTCAGATTTGAAGGGACCAAATTTATCAATAATTAAAAGCATTTCAATTCATGAGTGATTGGAGTGGAGTGTAGTTATTTAATACTTGTTTTCTCAGCACAAAGATAGCACTGGAGACAGATACAAGGGACTTTGAAAAAGAAGATAGAATAAATGAAAAAGCACAGTAAAGAATATAAATTATATATGAATCTGAATCAATAATACAATAACATTGAAAATAGTATTCGGCACAATATATTATCTTAGTACTCGGACAGCTAATTAGTGATTAGGCTCGTAGCATTCGGCCAGTGGGTGTTCTCATAGGCCAATCATAATTTTTATAAATGTCACATTGGTTCATAACTATTATAACACACACTTTCAGAGTACTGTAACAATCCGATGAGAGTTAAGGGCCTTTTAGACGTGATACATTTTGTATCAGCAACTTTGTATATATACAAATGTCGCGCAATTGTTTCTGTATACGGCAAGCAATCTGTTTAGACGAGAATTTGGTGCGAGGCAACTCCAGTGTCGCACAAGCAACTGTATATATACTATATATATATAGTTTAAAGTACTTGCTATTAGTTATATCAAATGATTGGAGGGTAGGAACTTTGAGGGATAACTTCAGTAGGTTAATTTACTTGGATACAAAATAAAGAAATCAATCATAATTTACAACGCAGATCTTTATGACATTTAAAACTTAAATCGTAACATAATAAACGCAATGCAATAATAAATTGCTAGAACGCCAAAACAATATTTTACTCCATTTATAGAGCGTTGAGTATTTTCATATAATCATGAATTAGCTTGTAAAAGATATATTTACTTATAAAAAATGATACATCTGTAAGTGGTGTGTAGGGAGATGTGTGTGCGTCTGTAGCAGTGACGCACTCACCTCCCTCTGACAGCCAATAACACACTGAGGATGGCTGTAAACATTTGTTTCAGCACTGTTGCGCGACACCAACTCGCAATGAGCGAATCAAGAAATGTCGCAGAGAAATTGTGGCTGAAACACCCGGGCAACAGTTCTGAAACAAATTGTCGCGCAACATTGTGAAAATGTTTCACGTCTAAAAGGCTCTTTACACATTAAAATGGTTTGAAGTGAGGAAGGTTAATAAATGAATTACTATTGCTAAATCTATTGATTACTCACTAGCAAACCTATCGACAGCTTCCACAGCCTGTCTGTCCGTCACAACCCTGGAGATGACTTTAGTTTGTGGCAGTAGATCGAAGACTCTTTCCGTGACAGAAAGCGCGCCAAGAGTCTTCGCTAAACTGCGGAAAAAGATATTACTCAGGGGAAGGGTACCGTATAAATCACACAATTAGGCTTCCTAGTGATACGAAGATAAAAGATATTGAGGGCAAGTTCTGAGTTATAGAATTAGCTATTCTAGATTTTCGATTATACAAGAAAAGTATTTCATTTAACTCTTATTTTAATTCGTATCAATGATACCTGCAGGTATGATACCTGATGTTCGCTATGGATACTGATTGCCCTACTTGTCTTACCTAGTAATGTTCTCCCTATGGACACTAGTTTCCCTAGTAGTCTCACCTAGTTATGTTCCCTATGGACACTAGTTTCCCTAGTAGTCTCACCTAGTTATGTTCCCTATGGACACTGGTATCCCCATGAAGTCTCACCTAGTTATGTTCCCTATGGACACTGGTATCATTATGAAGTCTCACCTAGTTATGTTCCCTATTGACACTGGTATCATTATGAAGTCTCACCTAGTTATGTTCCCTATTGACACTGGTATCATTATGAAGTCTCACCTAGTTATGTTCCCTATTGACACTGGTATCATTATGAAGTCTCACCTAGTTATGTTCCCTATTGACACTGGTATCATTATGAAGTCTCACCTAGTTATGTTCCTATGGACACTGGTATCCCTATGAAGTCTCACCTAGTTATGTTCCCTATAGACACTGGTTTCCCTACTTTCATTGCTGCGTTAAAACAGTCTGCTCCAATTGTTTCCATAGCAAGTACGGGAACTGATCCCAAATCTGAAAAATAGGAGGTTGGAGAGATATAACAAATGTAATTCTTAGGTAGGTACACCGTGAATGATGAGCATAAGCGTGCTAGTGTGAACAGGAAAGTTGTTTAGTCCCCCCCCCCCCCCCAGCTTGACCCTCATGAAAGCCGGGGGCGACCAAGTGTGCGCGCCCCGGGAGTATCCACCCGAGGCACGTGGAAGGGGGGGGGGGGACAAGGAACTAGGAAGACTCGACATCCCTCAGGAAAGCAATGACTATGTGTGGTCCGATGTTGTTGTAGAGTTGGATATTGTGTGTTAGCATGTGGGAGATTGTCTCCGGATTGTCTCCAATTCTGTGTTTGTATGAAGGAAGAGAAGGGTGATGTACACATAGGAGAAGTTACAGAGAGTTATGTGGCAAGGACAGCTCTGTCTGTGAGTGTGGTGGGTGGGGTGTTTGGAAGTGTGTGGGAAATGTTTCTGTAGAGTGTGGCTGGTGTGTCGCTCAGTTTGTATGAAAGGTGGAGAAGTGTGTACCCCTCATATCCATATGTGAAGCGAGCGGAAGGACACGTGTCTCCTCGTGTAGGTGTGTTGTGGGTGTTAACAGTGAAGTCATTCACACGAATTATTACCAAAATAGAATAACTTTAAAATCAACAAAGAAAAGAAAGAAACCGATTTGCTTCGTATTCTGACAACATGAATTAAAATTTAAAATATAATTCAACTGAAATGATTGGTTTTCTTAATAAAATAATGGGCGATTTTTTCTAAATAAATGAAGGTGACAAAATAAACAAAAAATATGATGTATAAAATTGTGAATAATTTTTAAAAAGACGATGGTGGGTAAAATTAAAAAAAAATTAGGTAATGGTGAAAAAAATTGTAAATAAAAAGATTGCGAATAAAAATTATATTGATAGTGAATAAAATGTTTAGAGTTTATTTTTTACCCAATAGAAGCTGCACTCACTGTGGTTAAGAAGACCCTCTAGCACCCCCGACAGCAGCCCCCCACCCCCCACAGATAAGACAATACTACCCGGTAGAGAGGGCAGACATTGCTCCACCATCTCATCCACCATGGTGCTCACCCCCTGCCTTGGGGAAACCAAAAAAACTATTCAGTAACATTTATATTTTAATGACTATTATCATTTATAGCTATTTTAGTTCTTTTATACCTAACCACTCATAATCAACTGGGTAATGTTTGCCAGAAGGGTAAGTTCTGAGTTATCGAACGGTGTCTCTTTTTCGATCATGTAAGGAAAGTTAATAATTATTATTATTTGATTCGTTATTTAGATAAGTAATCTACTAAAATAGAGAGTTAAATAGTAATTATCTTATACTTTCTCACCATATCAGCGGGTTGTGGTAGGGATGAACGTAGAGCAAAGTTTTATCTCTGCACATCTGCAGGGCTCTGTCGTTTGCTTCGTTCCAGATTGAGCCTTGAACCTGAGAGTGAATTTTATAAACAAAAAACAAGAATGATATTGAAATTAAAATATCCTTTGTGAATATTTGAGTCTGAAGGGCCGTACACACGCAGGTTTTTTGAAGTCTTTCCACCAGACTTTTTGCTAAGCTCCTCCTAAAATAAATAATTATTGTTTCGTTTTTTCTTATATTCTCTTTGAAAAAGTAGGAGGAGCTTTGCAAAAAGTCTGGTGGAAAGACTTAAAAAACCCTGCGTGTGTACGGCCCTATACACACTTTACTGTAATTATTGGAAGAACCTTTAGGGTAAGTTCTAAGTTAAACGGTTTTAACTTTCTGATCATAAGAAAATACCTATGTAATAATTATAATTACACTCGTTACAATATAGTTTCTATGTGAAAATGTGAAACCGTCCTATAATTAGGAACTTACCCTAGGTAACTGTATTCAAATTATTTGTGTTAAAATTTAAAACTTAAAAAAAGATATCAGACAATATAATTTATTGTATGCTATCAAAACTATTAACACAATGTAATGAAGATGAAGAGAGGGTTGTTAAGCAAGTGTTACTCCCTGGTTAGTACACCGGGTACAGATGCTCAGGGACTCCATTTCCGAATATTACAAAGTTATTGAAACATTATTCGAATATTAAAAAAGTTACTGAGCAGCTTTTCCGAATATTATTAAGTAACTGATCCATTTCCCCAAGCAGCTGTTCAAAGAGAATACCAAACAAAAATCAGAGAGCATTAATAGAGCTGTGTTGTCTACAATTTCACCCCAGTACCTCGACAGTTGCCCCCAGAGCTTTCAGTTTGCTCTGCATCACAGTAGGTGTTGACGAAGGTAGCACCACAGTGCAGGGGACACCCAGTTGTCTGGCTGCATAGGCTGCAGCCATGCCTGCATTGCCCCCTGAGGAGGACACCACCCCTTTGACTTCATTGGTGCTAACCTGGAGGGGGGAAACGTAGAGTTTTACCATAGTGAAACTACGATAAAAGGCAAACTTCATGGGAGATACAAGTAAATATCCATTAGAGATCTAGCATATCAATTTTGAATAGTACTATGAAAAGTATGTAATCACAGTACTCGTGGTAATTATTCTACAAGAGGAATTTCCTGGGAAGATTATTCTACAAGAGGGATTTCCTGGTCTTATTATTCTACAAGAGGGATTTCCTGGGGTGACGGCGGTTGGACATCTGGTAAACTATCAATGCTAGAAATTTTCTAAAAACATAGTTTTATTGGTTTACTTTTTCTGCATTTATCTTGATAATCTGTCAGAAGTTACGACAAAAATTGAACATCCTAAAGTGAATTTAAAAAAGTAAATAAAAAGGGCTTGCGCGAGCACGAAATACACAAATTTCATAATATATTTCCATGTGGTAGTACCTAGTAAAAATATAATTAAATCCTACAATTTTACATTCAATTAACTTTTTTTTATTGACTCTTTCAATCATGGAAATACATCTTCATCACCAATCACGATATCTTCTACAAAATGTGCATTTTTTTTGTAGAAACCATTTTGTAAAATTATTTAGACTGTGCGGTAAATCAGTTTTAAGAGTTTGAGCCTTACATGCTTCTTCAAGAATAATATCTTAAATCATGTTTAACAATTCAGCAAAATGTCTCTTAAATGATATCTAATCCTTACCTTCTGATTTACATTTTTGTATTCTCAATATGCTGTCCATGAAAAAGAATAATGTTCTTTTCTCCTGAGACATGATTATTTTTTGTTCAAATTTAAGGAGGTTTCTTCCGTTTTGAACTTATTAACATTCGTCAATATGGTTTTATAGTTGTTGGAAATCTTTCCAGAAAGCGTTGTTCAAAATGTGGTTGAACCTGCGTAAAACTTCCAGTGTTTAAAAAATTTGTCACAACAAAAACTCTTTGTTCTTTTGAAAGCTGCATTTTGAGGGTTTCGAATAGGAGATAAAATTAACGGCGAAATGATGTTTAAAAAGATATCAATTTTACCTTCAAAACCAACTTTCACATGGCAATTATTTGTTTTATTTTATCTTATTTTTTACAAAAAATAGTAGAATTTAATGTTTTTACATTCATATAAAATGAAATATACTCTTATGATTTTTTTCATATATTTCGTGCTCGCGCAAGCCCTTTTTATTTACTTTTTTTTAATTCACTGTAGGATGTTTAATTTTCGTCGTAACTTATAATAGTTTAACATGATAGATGCAAAAAAAGTAAACGAATAAAACTGTGTTTTTAGATAATTTCTAGCATTGATAGTTTGTAAAATAAACTAGTTTGAAAATGGGTTTCCTTTTTTTTTTGCGCCACCCTGTATATCGTTACTTTAATTTGAACGGATATAAACACACAGTACCGACTCCTCTCAGTGATAAAAAATCACTGAGAGGAGCCGGACCGGACGGAAACCTGACATGTGTGAAGCAGCCTTTATCCTGTAAAATTCTCTTTGAGGTGACGATTGTACATGTGAGAACTCCTACAAGTAGCTATGTAGGAATCAAATAGTTCAATATTATTGCTCAAACGAACCAATAACTAACCCCAGTTTGTACTAGTTTTCCTATGCCTCGTATTTTGAAGGAGCCACTGGGCTGAGTGTTCTCCAGTTTCATCAGCACCTTAGCCCCAGCAAGGTGTGACAACTCCAGACTCTCGATAAGGGGGGAACTGATGTGCAGACTACTGGATGACATTGCTTTATAAACTGCTAATCAATGACTAGGTTACTGTAAAGGGATAGTTGTTTAAAAAGTAGAAAGCAGGGTATACACCATCAGGGAAAACTGTAATGTGGTGATATAACCTAAATTAAAAAGACTGAGATTTGTGAACTAACTTCCAACATTGGGAACTGAGCATAGTAAATAAATAGAAAAGTATACCAAGTACAATATTGGGACATCCGAAAATATTAAGAGTGACGTCACACAAAATAATTTACATAAAAATGTTCATATCACGTTCTACGCTCTATCCACTAATAATATTCAACTAATAATACTTAAAATATTTGAGAGTACTCTATGAGACGTTTTTTGTTTACATGATTTCTGAATCGATCAAGTTCACCGTTAATGAATTCGAAACTTAGAATTCTTCTCTATTTATTTACTACGGAACTAAGAGTCCATTTTTAAAAGTGTTAAATATAATAAACTCTCAAGTCTAACCAAGGAATGCGAAGTCATAGCAATTCTTTTTCATTTAAGACTAGAATAAAGTGATGCAGTACAACAGTACAGGCATCCCCCGCTTTAATTACCAAATCACAACCCATTTTAATTACCAAACTGTAACTAAAGCGAAGCAAACTAACAAGAAATTTATAATAGTCACTCCTTGATTATACAGCATATCTCATTTTCTATGAGTTATAAGGAAAGAAAATTTGTTTTAGAATTAGTCACAGTTTATAGTCCCTATTCTATAAACTGTAGTTAAAATACTATATAAGCCTATTATCAAACAGTGTTTGTGATTGTGATGAAAGTTTAAAGTAGTGAATTTATTAAAGGTTTTAAAATCCATCCATAGCTCAACTCTCACTCAGTATAGGCGAGTAATTAATAGATACTTAGACTTCTATAATTATTGTGTTACATTGAACAAACAGCAATTTTATGCTCTATGAAATACTTTTGAAAGAAGGGTACCAAGTTTCAAGTTATTGGTACGTTCTACATTTTCGGACACGTCTGAAAAGTAAATATAATAATATTAATTATTATTTAACTTCTATTCTAATTGGTATCATGAATACCAATTGGAATAAAAGTTAAATAATGATTAATATATAGAGATATTTACGTGTTCGAAAATATGGAACCGTGCGATAACACGGAACTTAGGTACCCTAAAATGGGCCATGTTGAATTTCTGAACCAATTGCTTCTAATTACCCCTTATCTGGATTATAATTTTGATGTTTTTTAGTTACTGTGAATTAATCACAAAAGATTGTCTCCGGTTTCTATGTCTACGATTAAAGTGAGTTGTACTTAAAGCGATGCCTGCCTGTAATAAAAGTCATAAGTCAATGTCGTGAAATAAATCATAATCATCAGAGCAATAAAGAGCAACAACCATAGAGATGAAGTTAATCGCAGTTAAAAATAGACTCCATATTATAATTTATCATTAAAAGTTCAGTAAACCTTTGGACGAACTTTTCCTCTCCTGTAGATAAATTGATTGAGGGACATTACTCATGGAATGAGTGTCATTTTATTTTTAGAAATAAGATGTAACACGTTGCGTGCGGTGTGACCCACCAGTGGAACACAGCCGCTTCTAGTACAGTGCGGGTGACCCACCGGTGGGTCATTAAAAAAATTATATAAACGGGAAAATTTTATATTTTTTAATATGTATTGAGTTTTAAAGTGAATGAAGGTAATCATGATCATTAATCAGGAAATTTGGCAACTCATTAAATATGGCACTACCTATAATAAATTGAGAAATTAAGTATTTTTTGGAATAAAACAATAAACTATACTTCTAATTGCTTTATTATAGGAGATCAATTCTCTAAGCAACTGATTATTTTTTAAACATTTAATAGATCATATAAAGCAAAAAATACGAGAAATATAATTTCATGTCTGTAAAACCTTTCATTTATATATGCAGCTACCAGATATAAATCAAACGAATTCTTTCAACGAATAACTTTCGTTCAATAGTTAGAATTTTGAATTAATTGATTAATAATTTATACTCCAAATTGAAATACGGCATATAATAGTATGGGTGCTAGGCAGGTCAGAGCTTCTGATTAGAGTTTGTAACTTTTTGGCTCACTCATTTTGTGAATTCATCTAACATATTTCGCGGCATTTTTATAAATACATTATTCTTAACTAATATCATTCAGAACATCACATGGAAATTAAAATTCATTAGGATTATCAAAATTTCTTAACAAACCATAAAAAAAATGAAATGGTAAGTAAGACGCGTCCCTACGAGGATAGATCATAAAATTTAACAGCCAACATATATTAGTATTTTAATGATTATATTTTCATAATTATCACCAAGAAACAAAATTTATCTTCTACTATATTGAATTATTGAAAAAAAAACAAGTCTAAAACGTGCTGTTTGATGTCAAGCAATGACTCCGCAATGCAGTAGAGCCATGAGCTTTGCATTGCGAGATGTCCACCGGTGGACACGCTATTTTATTTCTGTAATTGGTAGTACTAACCATGAATATGAACCACACCAAATGTCAGCTCAATTGCGTTACTAGTACAGATATGGAGGAACTTTTAAACTCCCGCACTGTAGTGGAAACCTAGTTTTGGACTCCCGCACGCAACGCGATAATTATTAATTAATCAAATAACTTTTAATCAATTCTCAACTGAAGTGCTATTTCTAGATGGACATCATATGTACCACAAATGAAAGAGCGCTTGCAAACGATGTCGTAACATTTGCAGTTTATTTTTATGTTTTTAATAACTTTCTGGTTTCTTTATATTATAGCTATTTAGCTTTAGATTAGCTGTATTAGGTAGTTAATCTTAATCATTAACGTGTATTGCTTTAATAGTTATTGTATGCCAATTATGTGAACAAACAGACTGTAGCGCCATTCCTGCCGATGCGGAGAACATCCCACTTATATTTATTTAAAAATATAAATTTTCTAGTTCACTTCGCAAAATTACGCAAGGGTATGATTTCAGACAAAAAGAATTATCGCAATTATACAACTAATTATTAAAACCATTTTTTACAAAAAGTGTCAAAAAACTATTAAAATTATGTTAAGATATTATAACACATAACTTACTTTCATGAAAACAACTTCAAGATGAAGAAATATTATAAGATATTCAATAGCACCACAAGACAAGAAATTGAATTTTGATTCATTGTATTTAAATTTGAGTAAAATTATACCAGTCTACAGACAAGAAAATAAATTAGAACGTCGCAGTACTTTGACACTTAGAAAAAGAAAACTCAGAAGGTAAATCTGAAATTTTTTGAAGGTCAGATTGGTTAAAAACCTAACATAAAGTTCACTTTCCGAGTACTGGGACGTTCCCACAGCTAGATATTTTCCTCAATGAGATACATTCTACCCTATTACATAAGTAGCTAAGTGGAATACATTTTCAGTGTGTCAGTGCTGTGGTTTTGATCCAGGGAGAGCACTTGTCCCTTAGATGCTGTCATTATAAACTTAACATGAGCAAAACCTAGAATTGTACAAATTATAGGTGATAACTTTACATTATAGGTGACAACTTGAATGGCTAATTTAAATAACAGCATCTGTTTGAGATCATATCATGAGGTAAATAAAAGAAACGAGTCATTTGAAAAGAATTGATAAAAAATATCAATAACAGTTAGGTACATCATAAAATTTCACCATTAGTCAGTAAACTTTCACCATTCATTTCTTTTTCTATGATTTTAGCGATGATAGCACACTTTGCCATGCCGCAATCACACGGTTCAGGATGTTCATCGACTTCAGGGTCAAGCAACTGTAGTTCAATGGTGTAATGTCTTGCATTTTCATCACTCTGCTTCATTGAAAGACTCCACCCAATTATTTCATCACTCTCCAGCTCAATACTTTCACATGACTCTTTTTCACCTTCTGAATTTTGGGAAGATTGTTCTTGTCCGAGCATTATGACTGTCTGTTTCCAGTGTGTGGGAGGTGAAAGAGGAGAAGTGGAAAGTGTGATTAGTTTACCAACTGCCTCGCCATCAGAATCATACTCCACACCATCAAAGTCACATTCAAACCAAACGCAGATACCGTGGTAGGTGCCATTTTTGTCGATGCTCACAAAAATATTTTCAGGTTCTATGTTTGTTTCGCTTGAATCCATCCAGCGTAAATTGAGAGTTTGAAAACATTGTGGCTTGGCTAGTAAGTTTTGGGGCTCTAAAGTGCAGACTTCAGGTTTTGTTTGTTTGGATTTTAGAGCGTATGAAGTAAAGGCAGACATGTCAAAACCGTGAACTTTGTCCCAAAAGGAGATCTTCTCTTTCCACATCTGTGAAATACAGCAGGGACTGGCGTAAAGTCTAGCTTCGGACGGAAACATCCTTCCGTCTTCAGATAAGAATTTATCTCTGGCAAACAGAACACTGTTCAACATTGATTCATGAAGAAGATAGAAGCCCATCCACTCTGAGATGATCATGTCTACTTTAACATCTAAAAAAATAAAAAAATAATTCAGTAAATAACAAAATATCAATTTAGCTACTTATAATTTTCAGAAAAGTTCTAAACTTCAAAAATAAAACAAATTATCTATCTTTATAAATCACAATAATGATTTTAAATTCAATCTAAAATTCAGCATTGAATTTTATTCACACTCATTACAAACTAAAAATTATTCTACTCTAACAATTTTACAGACAATTATTTATATATTATAAAATAAATTATATCAGGATAAATTAGTTATTGTAAATTTCAATCAGAATGAACAGAATAGTGAAAGAGTTTAACATATTTTTTTGTTACTTTGTTTTATGTTGATATTCATAAGTTGTAGCTAATCTTTATTTTTGACATAACTAGTTTATATCAATTATCTTTCTTACTATCTAGAATGTTATTTAATGCTTACCCACCATCAGGTAATTGGATGTCCTCCACTCTACTGTGTAGCACCTCTATCACATCTTGGTAATTGTTGTCCCTAGCAACCTGTCTGATGAATGGGGCAGTACCACTTGCTTCAACAGCGTACACTTTCTTAGCACCGGCACTTGCAGCAAAAAGAGAGAGAATGCCTGGAAGAGTATTGAGAATGCAATTAGAAAATTAGAAATATAGCAGTGACCTTAGTCTACTTACTATGAGCCGAACCAAAAACCTTTTTTGCTCGTTTTTCTGAGATAATATTAAAATCAATTTCAAATGATAAAGCATCAGGAATAGCTCAGAAAATGTATTTAATAATTTATAGATAAAAGTTGGAAACCTACAATGTCCTTTTCTAAATTTGGTAGTTCACAGACCAAAAACTATATATAGACTATTTTCTAATGTTTATTTATAACCAGAAGCCAAAACTAATTTCACACTAAATTGTTTTTTTAAAATGATTTAGTTTTGAGATTTTAATTTATATTCTTTCATTTAGTTTTTAAATAGCTAGCTAGTAATTAAAGAAAGAAAATATTTTTGTATAACTATTAGCTATAGTCTGTTTCATAGGTAGGGGATTATTGAATATAAATTAAATAAATTAGGCTTTCTGTGGATTATTATACAAACTATTAGAAGTTTTTAAGCCATTTGAATACTTATATTATAAATATGATACAAATTAGTTACAGCTACTATCTTGACTGACAAATTAGCAGTAATTCAATTGAGTAAGAAGAATTAATTTCCTGTATTATTTTCTTACCTGTACCAGCACCAACATCCATTACAATCTTATCCTTAAACAGATGAGTATTTTGCAGTATAGCTTGTTTGTACGCAAGGGTGCGAGGTTCATCTTCAACCATTAGTCTATGAATCTATCAAGAGAAAATGGGAAGAGAATAAGAAGGGTTGCCATAATTAACTTTTTAAACCAGGAGAGATGATAAAAAACACATTGTTTTTGTTTTACTATCAGAAAAACATAATACATTTTTTTTGATAAAACATGAAGTATTTACAAAACAATGAACAAATTTGATCAAAGTTTATTCAACTTTTCAATACTAGATCAATAATTCACAAATTTACATGCTATTAACACTAACCTCAATATCCTCATAGCTATCAAAATAAACTTCATCATTGAGGTTGCAGGACTTGGATCGTTTATTTGGATTCATTTCAATGGTTTCCATGGTTGAAGATTTGATAAGTTTTCACAGGTAACCTGCCTAAAGTTACTATGTGTTAGTTTAGTAACTAATAGGTCATATATTAATTATAAGGCTGAATCTACTGAAATATCAACTTAATTATAAAACTGAAAAAGAAGTAAACAGAACTATGATATTTGAATCTTGAGAAGTGCAATTTACAAAATTATGTAAATAAATGAAACTAAGAGGACTTACCTAGGCTAGGTAGCTAAAAACTATTAAATTAGAAGAAAATATAGGCCTTAAGTTTTGAAACACCTAAAAAAGTTAGTACTATAAGTCTATAGCCTTGGTACGAAGTTTTCAGTCTGTAGAATATACCAAATCATCTTGGTCTGAGACTGTATTTGGTGAATAAAGCTTCTCCAACTTTTCCAAAAATCTGGAAAGTGTCTGCCAGTATTTTCTCTTCATTTGAGTAGTCTTAAAAACACCAATAAAAACATAAATAATTATTATAATAGCTATCATTTTTTGACTTTTTCCTTTGGACTTATATGACCGAATATGTGGAAAAAGGGATTAGTTAGTGGAACTGACCGATTATTCATAACTTACCCAACATGATTTACTATTCCAATGGGAGGTATTTTGGATATTCTCTTCAATTGCATACAAATCTGAATTTAATTTAATTCTAGCTCACCCAGCTCTTCAAAAATCACCAAATTTCTCTCCAAAATGGCCGAAAATCTCAAAATACTCTCCAATAATTACATGTAGTTAAACATAGAAATTAATTAGGAAATTGTCACCAGATAATTCAGGAGACTAATTTCAAGGCCTCAATAGTTGCCGCATAAACTTCACAACTTCATGCATCTTTTGCAGACTAGGTTGTATTGAGTGTAAGCCTATAGTATTTTCCAGAGTGAGAGTGGGTTGTATCCAAGTGGTGATCCAGTGGCCAAAATAATATAACATCTCGCGTGACGCTTCTAATCCTTATTTTTCAGCCACAAATCGCAATCTGGCGGCAGTTCTTATCATGACATGATGAGAGTAGGGTGTGTTATAATGAGCGGTCGCGCGATAAAAAAATTTATAATGTTTCTTATGGTGAATGAAATTCTTGAGAAGTATTATAATTTTGCACTGAAAACAAATTTTTAATGAATTCCATTATGAATTTAATAATTAATGAATATTATATCGCATAACTTAACACAGCAGAATAGTTTTAAATATATACACTGTACACATAGCGAGTTGCTCTTACAGAATTTCAATTCAAAATTGACATTTTTCTCACAATGCATAATTTGTATTAACAGCTAATTATTATTTGAATACCTAACTTATTATCATTAATATAGTAGAAATGCAACATTTGTGCATAACATTATAGCTTTAATTTGACCCCCGTTACCATTATTTAAGTATACTGTAGGGTAAATTTCAAATTATCGGTCAGTTTCATATCTTCGGTCATACAAGGTGTGGCAAAAAACTTAAATTATGCAAAAACTAAGAAAGATAGAATCGTTTGGTTAATTTTAGACGAAAAAAGAAATAATTAGGTTTTTATATGTATATAATAACTTTTAAATGTGTATCTTTAGCGTCTATACACATACGCATCCTTCCAACCACAGAATCCATCACTTTTCTTAAAATATTTTGAGTAATGATGCAGATTTCTTGAACAATAATCGCTTTCAGATCTTCCAAACTACGAGGCCTATTATGTAAACTTTCTCTTTCAAATATCCCCATAAAGAAATTTAGAGGTGTCAAATCAGGAGATCTAGGTGACCAAGGAACAGTACTGAAACGTGAGATTAATCTATTTGAAAAAAATGTCTTAAGAAGTCCAAGCAATTCTTTTGCTGTGACACTTTCTCTATTTAGATCCACATATCATAAAATTCATATCTGGGATTAAACATTCTTGAATGAATTTTTGATATCATGCTCCCTTAATAGTCTCAGTTTTCTTGTTCTCATCCTCAAAGAAATATTGACCTATGATCTTCTTGCATGTCATACCATACCAGACAGTAACTTTTTGAGGATGCTGTATTAGATTGCCCTTAACCGTAAATACCATCATCACAACTGAATCATTGATAGATGAGAAAAAATTAATCTCCTCTTTTGTTTAAAACTAATAAAACGGTTCTACCTTTAAAAGTTTTTGCATAATTAAGTTTTAAAAGTAGTACTTGACTTTTGCCACACCTTGTATAAGAAAAAACAATATTATAATCATTATTTAAATTTTATTGTAGATACCAACTAAAATAGAATTTACCTAAATAACAATTTTAATAAAGTCTTATCTTATATGACCTAAGATATGAAACTAACCGATAATTCGTAATTTTCCCCAGATGTAAAAATTCATTTCCCAATATTGTTTTGATTTCAAAAGAGGTAAAAATATATAATGTGTGTTATTGTAAGGAAAACACTAGTGGGTAACATTATTATAATCAACATATATTATTATGATCAACAGAGTTCAATATAGGTATATCAATTTGCCGATGTTCAAAGTTACCGCTACCTGTATTTAATTAATATAGCGCGTGGGTTAGTCACTCATAACATCTTGCGATTGGAGTTACTTCTTATAATTAATTAGATTACAGTCATTAGAGCAACCCATGACGATATTTGATATGGGTATAGTTGTGAATAAAGATAGATGTCAAGAGAGGGCAGTAAAATCCTCGCATGACGCATATCATATACTCAAGGTGGAGGCCGCGTAACGAGCTGTGCAGCATACCTCCCGTCCTCCCCTCACTACGTCACTATAGCTACTGAAGGTTTCGGACCCTTAGACTCAGCGTCCTGCAATCGCTGAAACACTCACTCACTCTCTCTGTGTATAATCCAGGTAATAAACCATTTTAATGGCAATTTTGTGACAGTTATTTTGAGCCCTTCAATTGCAAATGGTGAGAAATATCTAATTTTCTCCTATACTACAATGTTATTAAGGAGAGAATTTATGATAATTTTATCATTTTGGAGAAATGTGGTAAATTTTGGAGGGAGCTGGAGAGAAAAATGGAGAGTTTATGAGCCATAGTATTTTACTTGGTGTATAATAATAATAATATCATTACTCTATGGTTGTATCCAGCAATCCGCTAGTTTGTTGCCAGAGTGCAGGAACTGGTAAATTGTTCTACAAGAAATCCTCTAGGTATTTTGGCTTCTGTTCTCAGTGAAATACCAGTCTGCAGAATATGGGACATTTTTAACATTTTCTGTGTGAAAAATCCATAATTTCCTTCTATATTTACATGTATTTTACTGAGAACAGAAGTCAAAGACAAAATGTAGGATATCTTGGAGAACACTTTACCAGGTCTTGCAGTCTGGGTAAAATATATGAAAATTCAGAAGAGGAAAATCTGAAAATATAGGAGGAAATTAAGGATTGTTCGCACAGAAAATCTTAAAAATGTCCCAAATTCTGCAGACTGGGTTTGTTGTAACTTCATACAGTGACTTCAATGAAGTCAGTCACTTCGTCTTCATGACTATTTAATGGATACGTATCTAAAAGCAGAGCAGCGTACCGCAGCACGGCGCACCACTGTAGGTACATTGTATTAGATAGGTAATTTGAATACAGATTAATGATAAATAGAGTGAATTTGATAGGTAATTGTCGTATCAAATTTATGTCTGACGCCTGACGGTACCTGAATCCATTGTTTATACTACACAGTTAAATTCTTTGATTGAGATGTTCAATTTGGAATAGAATATAAAATTCATCATAGAAAACTGTAATTGTAATTTTATGGGGTAACCCAGTCTGCAGAATGTGTCTCTTCTCCCGCAGAGATTTTATTTTGAGAGAGAGTTGCTCTCTGACTCTCAGCAGCAGATTCAGAATCTTCCGCAGCTAAATTAATGGTAACATAGGAATTAATTCAAGATCTCCCGCAGAGATCTCAAATTTCTAAAATTCAATGATTTCAATCAAATACTCCTGCAGAGAGTCTTGGGAAAAATGTTCCATATTCTGCAGACTGGGGGGTAACTATTGTAAACTTTCAGTCTGAGGTGTAAATAAAAACTTATCAGTTAAGGTAAATACTAAATAAATTCATCAAATTATCGGGGAGCGTGCAGCCCCCCCGAACCCCCCTGCCAGGTCATTAAACAATCATGAAGTGTGCAGAACAACAAACTAGCGGATACAACAAACTACAGAAAAGTTTTTCACATTGAGGTCATTAATAGAAAGTACAGTGGTGCGCCGTATTGTAGTGCGCCGTAATGTGTTGCGCCGCTCAGGCTTCAGCTATTAGATACCTACTGTTGGTTTAATGACCTGCCGCCGCCCTGGCAGTGGGGTTCAGGCCTTCAGGGGGCGGCACATGCCCCGATACATCCCAGTCTGTATTTCGAGGCAAATTCCACCGACATGTCGGTGGAATTTTTTCCATTTGAAAATAATATTCTGGCAAAGTCGGTGGATTTTTAGCTATTTATTCCTATGTTAACATTAATTTTTGGTGGATAAAATGGGAAAATGTTGGTGGGTAAGCAAAATTATTGGAAATTTATGGTGGATTTTTTTCAGCTTTTGAGAAAGTCAGTGGGATTTTTTGCACCAAATACAGACTGGGATACATCTAACTGATAAGTTATTAGTCACACCTCAGAGTGACAGAGTCAGACTGAAAGTTTATGATAGTTACCCTATAAAATTATAAATAGGTATTTTAGTTTCTATGAGGCTATGATAAATGTTATTTTATATTCCAAATTAAACATATCAATCAAAGAATAAAAGTGTATAGTATAAACATTGAATTCAGGTAGGTACTGTAAAGCTTGTCGCCCACCTCCAAGTAATAAAGCATGTCCAAACTCGCCATTTTAATGGCGAGTTTGTGACAGTTATTTTGAGCCTTTCAAATGCAAATGGCAAGTTTTATCTATTTTCCTCCTATGCTACAATGTTATTTTGGAGAGAATTTATGAAAATTTGATCATTTTGGAGAGAATTTGTTGAATTTTGGAGAGAGCTGGAGAGACACATGGAGAGTTTATGAGACATACTATTTTACTTGGGCCCACCTGATCAGAAACGACGCATCGGAACGGACACGAAGCATCAGACAAAAATCTAACCCATATATTTGAACGAACTGACGCCCACCTGCTCGGATCGGAAATGACGCGGATATGTTTGAAAGAATATTTTTCTGATAGTTCTGATGCGTCCGAGAGATTGCGTATGCGCAGAACGGTGTATGGAGATGGAAGATTGGAATATGTAGTTGTGAACATCCTACTACGTGATGAATACGTTGATATTAATTCATAATCAATTAGTTTCATTCAATTAACTTTAATGATTATAAATCAGATCATTAAAAGTTATTGAAATAAGAAGAATAACACTTTATTTACATAAATTTCATTTTCAAAAATTTTATTCACTTAAATTTTAATTACATGCATTTCTGTTACATGCATTTCATTTACATACATTTCATTTACATGCATTTCATTTACATGCATTTCATTTACATGCATTTCATTTACATGCATTTCATTTACATGCATTTCATTTACATGCATTTCATTTACATGCATTTCATTTACATGCATTTCATTTACATGCATTTCATTTACATGCATTTCATTTACATGCATTTCATTTACATGCATTTCATTTACATGCATTACATTTACATGCATTACATTTACATGCATTTCATTTACATGCATTTCATTTACATACATTTCATTTACATGCATTTCATTTACATACATTTCATTTGAATACATTTCATTGAGACATAACAGACATTGACATACATTTCATTGACATACATTTCATTTACATGCATTTCATTTACATGCTTTCATTTATACATGCATTTCATTTATACATGCATTTCATTTACATGCATTTCATTCACATACATTTCATTTACATACATTTCATTTACATGCATTTCATTTACATGCATTTCAATCACATGCATTTCATTTACATGCATTTCATTTATATTTTAATATACATGCATTTCATTTACATTCATTTTATTTACTGTTACATACATTTTATTTGCATACATTTGTTTATACATAATTTTTATATACATTTTTTATACGTTTCTTATACAATTTAAAAAAAAAATCGCTTATATTTTTTCTGCGTATATTTTTACATATGATGATTTCAACTTATATTTTTCGAACAGAAAATTTAAAAAACGAAGATGCTACCGAATTTTTTCTATCAAATACGTATCGTATAAAATAGTTGTAATGATCGATAAATTTTAACTTTTAATTGTTATAATCTTATAAGTATTGTGATGTCGGCATCGTTGTCCTTCCGAAGTCATCTGAACTGGTGTGCGTTCGAACGTCGTGTCGTGTCCGTTCCGAGATTTCGTAAGCTTCCGCGTCGTTTCCGATCCGATCAGGTGGGCGACAAGCTTTAGTCATATATTCAATACAATTATCAATTCAATGATTTCAAAATTCAATCCATATAATTATACCTATGGCTATAGTATCATTAATCTTCATTCATATTACCTATTTGATAGTCGATAGACCGTACAGTGGTGCGTCGCTCAGCTTTTAGATACGTATTAGTATGGTAGTCGGCTCTTCTTCTTGTATTAGTTTAGTGAAGCCTCGAGCCTTGAAGACTCATCTGCTTCAGAAGTTCAGGTAGATTCGGCTCGACGGACGAGTCAGGACGATGGCTCGTATCAAATACCACATGGTAGATATCCGCAAATTAGGAATTAAACGGGTATCGCATAGTAAACAGAAGAAAATTGAGAATGGATGAATGAATGTGTAAATATTGTATATATTGTTAATTATGAATTTTATGTTGTGATTTTAGAGTCTTTTAATAAAGATATTTTAATGGAAATTCAGTGCTGATATCAAAGCAATACTGGGGGACCAATAACCTGTAACAGAATAGTATAGTACCCCAGTTCAATGTATTTTTCAAATTTATTCTTGGTAGGCTGTGACGTCATGTATGTAAACAAGAGGTCACGTCATAGTAAACAGAATTGCTGTGGGTCACGTGGAATAGAGAATTAAGATGGCGGCCAACGCGACCGATCTGACTAATGATCTAATTATCTTGAATAATTCGTCTTCTTCAAGACTAAAAATTTGTTACTATTTTGGTTGTAAAAAGACCAGTAGCAATTTCATCAACAGTAATTTTTTAAATTTTCGTCCGTATAACTATAAAGATTGGATAATAGCATACGGTTATGTGGAATTAAAAAAATATCACCGAAAACGTTATTTAAAGGTCCTCTCCAGGCTCCGCGAAAAAATGAGTTTATAACATAATATTATAGAACTAAGGTCTACGATCATTATTCTGCAAACCGCATACAATTCGGTTCAGTATATATTTTATAATTTGTTTTTAAAGCTTTTTAGTACTATGTGAGCAACAATTGAGCGAATCACTAATCTGATGCTCAAGAAGAAGATTGTACACTCTTTGTTTTGATTACAAATTTGAATTTTATAAACAAACCATGCGTTTTCGGCCATTTTTTTATATATTAATTGTTTCCTAAAGTATGTAAATGTTTCTATTATAAGTTCATTCAATTTTATACCTTTACACGAATATTAAATGGATTTATTAAACCTAATACCTAGTTTACAATCAAAACAAATGGTGTACATTCTTTTTCTTCAGGCTGAAAATTTCTTAAATTAGTAAGTCGGAAGTAGAATAGGTTTTGTAGAATTTTGATTATAAAAATCTTTTAAAGCATATAAAATTAAAAATATGATACCAAATTCGATGCGGTTTGCAGCAAAATGATAAGAAACATTAGCCTCGTTGAATAAGGCGATAAAAATATTTGCTTGGAGGGGACCTTTAACAAAAGTTGGGCACAGTACAGAGAATATATAGTATCCCAGAGCTATAGGGGGGATATTACGCGTGTCCCGGTAGGCTGTGACGTCACATGTCAACAATGGTGCGTACGTTCGTACGTACAGTACAAACACAAAAGATGGCTGCAACACACCCAACTTTTGTTAAATAACGTTTTCGGTGATATTCCTATGCATATACATTAACATTAATCCGACATATAGATTCAAATGATATAATAAATTTTAAAATACTAAATGTAATACTACCGATATACATTTGAGAAGAGTAGAAAGGGGGATCAAACCAGATTTTTGTTATTTCACTCGTGTCCTCAGAGGTAGAAGATAAGGATGTGTAGGTGTGAAGTGAACACTACAGTGACAGTCGATTTTACAAAATTATCACCAAATATGAAGTGCACTGTCATTTCCAACGAAAACTAAACTTCCAAATCAGTAGTGTACACTACCCTATAGTCTTGATTCGGATATG